>CAIGRB010075168.1:0-14669 GCA_903798255.1 Fraxinus quadrangulata
TGCAATTTATTCTTGATTTTTCTTTTTTTTTTCTTTTTTGTTTTATTTATATATGAGGGTATATTAGTCATTTTATATTAAAATTGGTTAAAATGACGTTTTGCGCAAAGAATGTGAAAGATATGGACTTTCGCGCCAAAAAACGAAAGGCAAGGATATTTTGCACAAAAAACGGTAGGCACGTTTTGCGCCAATCACCCTTTGGTAAAATAGATTTTGGAATAATGAATTTTTGGATAATGTGTGGTTGAAAAGAAAACAAAAGTTTTAGGTTGTGTATAATATTATTTTATTAAGAAAATATATGTGATTGAAAATAAATTTAAAGAAAAATTTAATATTGGAAAATGAGCCTCAAACAAGGGCCAAATATGCTAGCGGCAACCCTGGGCTCTTCCCTCCTTCCGCCTTTACTAACAACATATGTGACACATTAGATTGTACATGACAAGTGACAGATTTTATCAAGCACTTTTCTTTCTATTAATAATGTTTGATCGTAAGCAGTCAAATATACCAAACATATTGTTAGGAATTCGAGAATGAGGCGATATGAAGTATAAATCGCACAATTGATAATCAAGAACAAGATGATAAAGAAAAGCAAACAAGAAGAAGAAATTAGCAGAGAAAACGAGTATTTTATTAATACTCTTTCTGCAATAAAGTNGCAAACAAGAAGAAGAAATTAGCAGAGAAATCGAGTATTTTATTAATACAATTTCTGCAATAATGTACTATCAGAACTAAATGAATAGTCCACTATTTATAGAAGAAATGTCCAAATCCTAGAAGTAACCTAAAATATGGAAATTAAGTCAAAAATCACGTAAAATCGAAAAATAAGGAAAGAAATATACTACCCGTCATTCGAGCGAATATCGAGCGATAGGCTGTCGCTCGAGCTGCAGCTCAGGGATAGGCGGGCGAGAGATTTACTATTCCAATTTTTCTCCTCGCTCGAACGTCCGTCCACCACCATTCTTTTTCCTTCTTGGACCATATTTTGATATCTTCAAGCCAAATACTCCACAAAGCGAAACCCTAGACCCAATTTGGAACGGCTTTGGGTCACAAAACCCAATAATCTCCACCTTGATACAAAGTTCCGATGCAACGAACGAAACTCCAAAATTTCTCCACCTAAAAAATAAGTCCGACTGCAGCAAAACACACTGAACTCTTCAACCTGAACCAAACCTCTCCAACACTCGAAAATACTATTCCTCTTTCACCATATCCAAACAGGGATACAAATGAACCAACCCCTGGGTTCCCAAAATTCACAACGAATTCAAAAGTTACCAAATAAGGTCGAAGCACACCCTATAGCAGAATTACCAATAAATGCTTTAACTGAAGGCCCCTGGCTGGACTCGTCAATTTCAACAACTCCAAAAACATGCACGTCCAGATCAGCATCCACATACCTATTTTCAATGGGTCTCTCTCTAGCCGTTGTATACAATGGAACCGCAGACTGTAGTGGAAAACGGAATTACCCATATCTCCCAAACTCGACAGTGTAGTATTCTCCAAAATAGACCCAGAGTCACTCCCAACGGTACTGTACCAAACTGTATCTCTACCACGGTACCAAACCTGTGCTGATGTCTCTTCACCGATTCTGGTCAACCTTGCAAGATATATAATTGGGACTTTCTCCGTCCTTCTAATACAACACGGACACCCTTCTGGACCTTCAGGACTTCACCTGCACCAGAGAACGTGTACCCTTTCGAATCCAGGGTACTCAGCGAGATGATGTTTTTCTTCAAGTTTGGAATATGTCGAACCTAGCCAAGTGTTCTAATTGTTCCATCCACTAACTTCAATCTGACTCTCCCATTACCAACTACCCGACAAGATTCATTATTTTCCATAACAATGGCACCTTGTATCACTGTTTCATACGATTCAAACAAATCTCAATTGAGACTCATATGAAACGCAAAAGCTGTATCCAAAATCCACTCATCGTTAGGCTTGGATTCCAAGTCAGAAATCGTTAAAAGATCTCCATCACTTACAAAATTCTCTACAATGTCCATTTCACCTGAAGTGTCTGATTGCCTCCCACGATTTGCAATTGAATTACCCTTACCATACAACTTCTCGCAATCCCTCTTGATGTGTCCTTTCTTCTTGTAGTAAAAACAGACCATATTGCTAAAATCCACCATCGACTTGCCTCTTCGCTGATCACCACAAACAACAACAGCTTCATCATCTCTGGAACTAGCTCCGACCAGATGTTTCATCTTCTCTTTTGAGAACAAAATATCATACGCGTCTTCAATGGTGAGTGTGTCACGATTGTACAAAATCATGTCCCTAAACGACGAAAACAAACCAGGCATCGAGCACAATAGGATTAAGACCAAGCCTTTTTCGTCATATTTTATATCTTACGTCTCCAGATCAGCGACAATCTCCTTAAACAAGGCAAGATGATCTTCTAGTGATTTGCCTTCTACTATGCGATGAGAATAAAGCATCTGCTTCAGATGCAATTTGTTGGTCGGGCTTTTGGTCATGCACAATTGCTCCAATTTCAACCATAGTGCAGGTACTATCTTCTCCTTCAAGACGTCCTGAAGAATGTTGTTAGATAGATGAAAATGAAGTTGCGAAAGTGTCTTACGATCCTTCCGTTACTTCTCCTCTGTTGTCCAAGTTGTGGGCATCCTATCAAATCTCAACAACGCATCATCTAAATCTCATCTTCACTTGCTACAATAAAAATCTTGTATTGCGATCCAACAACGGAATATCATACTTCATGGTAACCATCAATAACAAAAACCTCAAACAATCAAAATTCTTGCTCTACGGAACTACTGAACCTTAGCTCTGATACCACTTGTTATGAATTCGGGGATGAGGTGATATGGCGCGATATGAACTATAGATCGCACAATTGATAATCATGAACAAGATGTAAAAGAAAAGCAAAAAAGAAGAAGAAATTGATAGGAATTGAATATTTTATTAATGACAACCAATGGAGAAAAAATATAATTTCTGCAATAATATACTATCAAAACTGAATGAAGAGTCTATTATTTATAGGAGAGATGTCCAAACCCTAGAATTAACCTAAAATATGGAAACTATGTCAAAAATCACAAAAAATCTAAAAATAAAGAAAGAAATTCGCGGCCCGTCGCTTGAGTGAAGATCGAGCGATAAGCGGGCGAGGGCGAGAGACTTACTGTTCCAATTTTTTCTCCTCTTGCTTGAGCTCCAGCGCCGTCAATCCGTTTTTTTTTTTTTTTTTTTTTTTTCCCTTCTTGGACCCTATTTTGACATCTTCAAGTCCAATATGCACAACGTGAAACCCTAGACTCAATTTGGATCAGATTTGAGTCACAAAACCCAGCACATATCTTAATTATTAATTAGAATTAAATTATGTGGTGAACGCAATTGCTTTCTTGTGGTTCTAATATAAAGAACTCAACAATATAATAAATATTTTTTTATATATACACATTTTTAGTGATATGCAAGCGTATCTACCTGCCTTGAAAGAGGAACTCCAAACAAATTCCGTGCCCAAGTTTTTGTGATTGAGGATCGGAATGAGAGAAATTCAAGGCACGGGCGTTTCAATGATTATGAGATGCACTATTTAAATTACGTCATATAATCATAACATTCCAACGATGGTAAAAAAAAAAAAGTGTTATTCCGAATAATTATCTTAAAATGAAAAAAAAAATGAAGTTTACATAAGTATTCATTTTTTGATGAACGGATTTTTATTGATTATATGTCCATTTTGTTTATGAGAAATTTGTTTTAACAAGATCTCTCAAGCATAAGTTGAACTTCATATTTCTTTAATAAATAATTCTTTTTTAATAAATCAATAATAGTGAATTTTTAAATCTAAACTTAGTTTATGTTCCATTTTATTTACATTAGCATCTTCTTCCAATTTTTTGCCACTATCAACTATCAAGTGCCATAGATAAGCATTCATAATATTTCTTTAAGAGAAAAAGCTCGAAAGTTTATAATTTATGTGATTCTTACATTACTAAGAGCGTATCTAGTCGTAGTGTAAAATAGATCTAAATTGTGATTTTGATCTCTAAAGTGGTCCGAAACATCTCTAATGGAGAGATGCAAAGGACTACAGGAGAGATGCAAAGGACTACAGAAGATAGAAAAAAAAGAAGTAAATTTACATTTTCTTTTACATCCACAAGAGATTTAAAAAAATAGATTTAAATCTTTCCGTTTGAATAAAATTTGAATTTAGATCCATCGAAATGTAAACGAGGATGCAAGAATAATTTTAAAGATATCAATTTAAACCAAAATTTACACCAAGATTGGTGATGCTCTAACAGAGAGATTAGTGATAAATTATGGTCTCATAATAAATTTTACTGGGAACCAATCAATTCTCAATATTTTTATTCCATGTTTTATGGGCTAATGTCTTGTGAATTTGTCTGTACAAGTTTGATCATTGATATCATATATTATATTTGAATGCTTTAACTTAACCTTTTATTTAAAAATGAAACTTAAATAACATGACTAATTATGTTGAGCCCAATAACATAATTTTTGCACTACTTCCATGCCCACTTGTTTATATTTATCAAAAGTTTCTCAATTTTTTTCTTCCCCGCTCATTGGGAATAATCATAGAGTCGAGTTCTTTGTCAAAAACTGAGCACCATCATAACCGTCATCAACTAAGCCCTTAAATCCCATCCAATTGGAATCTACGCATCATATTCGCTATCAAAAATAGGCGAACCATCATAACTTTCATTGGAATCAACCTCGTGTTTAGGAATAAATGGATCAAAAAATCATGTAGAACTCAATCTCGTCATCCTTGTACAAATTTAAACCATTGTCAACTACAACTATTTCTCTTCTTACTCCTATTTAGTGGCTGTCCCTCGACTGGCCACATAGCCGTGCCACCCATAGCCTGCAACCATCACACCATGTCCACCACCACGTGCACAATTCAAATTTTCATAGAACTATCTAAAAATGCCCCCAGAAAATCACAAGAACACCAAGCAATATTACAAACCTTAGCAAAATTCTTGCTATTCATTTCTTGGAACCTTACTTGACAGTGATCATAATCGGAAAACTTTTTCGTATGAGCTTCGATGATTAGAAAAACATCTAAAGAGATGGTTAAGCATGGAGGTAGTTGCGGATTTGTTGGTCTCCAATTTTCGAGGTCAAGAATATCAAACAATATTATGTCAAATAATTAACAAATAACATAGACATAGCCCTCTAATTACCTAACCTCCTTCAAACCAAAACATTAGGTACAACAAATTTCTGCAATTGTCAAAATAAAAAAAAAATAATAATGCAATAAATTTTCTGAAAATTAAAATTGACATCGTCAATATACTAAATTTCAAAGATAATTTTTTAAAATTATCCATGACAAAAGAACTTCGTTACTGGTATTAAATTTTTCTTTTAGAAGCAAGTTTGACTAGGGTTTTTAGGAAATACTACATTAAACAATTAATTAACGGGAAAGTTTTTACAAATACCCTTAGAACAGAAAATTGAAAAATACTTAGTGCTAAAGTTGAAAAATACTGTTACTTTCATTAAACATTGGTAACGAAAGGAAACATGCATATTTTTTCATTAAAAATCAACATTTCAATTTTGCAATTAAAATCATCATCTTACACGGATTACATGTTTTTCTAGCTTTTTAATAGTTAGCAAATGTCATGATACCTTATATTACATGACTTACATGTTATGTTACCGTCAATGTTTTGAAAACCTACTCAGACGTCGACTCGAAAAAGGTAAAGAATTAAGGGTCAAAATGTTCAATCGATGTCAAACTTGAATCTAATGCAATAAATATATAAATACATTCACAAACAATAAAATACTATTAAAATAATATTTTTTTAATTTGTAAATTAAATAAATGAAAAGATTGAGGTGAATATTATAATTTAGTTAGTTGGGACCAAATCAAATTAGTCAACTAAACATACATTTGAAAAATAATTTTGATGGGCATTTTAATACTTTTTTTATCCCACATCGAAAGTTTATGCAACCAATCGAGGGAAGTGCATCTATAAAAGAAGCATTCGAGTTTGGAATAAGGAGGAAAACGGCGTGAATTTTCGCTGGACTATCGTCCCTCCTTCGCTCAAGTAACAACCTGTCGCGGCTCCTCGCTCAAGCTACAGCTTTATATGAGAAATTTTTATTTCGCGTATTAAAGAATTTTTCCCTGACCCATTCGTTTTCTAATCTATCTATAAATACCAAAACAAATATGAACGTGGATTGAGTTGGTTGAACATTGAGAGAGCTTCATCTGTAATAGAATTATCATATTTCATCTTTCAACCTCCATCCACTATGTTTGTTTTGGTGAGAAAAAACATCAGATATAAACGTGAGTCGAGTTGACTGAACATCGAGAGAGCTTCATCTGTGAAATAATTATCATATTCCATCTTTCAACCTCCATCCATTATAATTGTTTTGGTGAGAAAAATATCGTTCCTATAATCCAAATATCAAAAAACACTTCCTCTACATCTGGTCAGAGTTCTGAAGATTGAAAGAAGTTGGCAGGAGTTCCTGTCTATGAAGAACGAGTCGTTCTTCGTGATCCACGTGAGATAAACAAATCTACAAGGTTTGGAGTACTGCAGGGTAGCAGATTTCACGGAGAGCTTTGGCAACAACAGCTAAAGATTGGTGCAAGAGAGCATGGGATCCGCGAAGAGCTGTAAGAAGTGCAGTCGAGTGATCATATAGTACGGGTCATCTAGTCTGATAGACTGTAAGTTGTTATATTCGTTTCTAGTGAATTTACTGGCAAAGTGTCCAGAGTTTTTTCCAGTTGGGTTTCTCCGTGATCATACTGTTGTTTATTTATTGTTTTATGTTATGAATGTATGATATGTGGTATTTAAATTTAGGACTAATATAACTTGCATGTTTAATCATCTAGAAAAGAATTAAATAGTGACTTATTGCTATTTAATTCGTTTGTATTTTTAAATTCCGCATATTACGCCTAGTCACCCCCATCTAGGTATTGTTAGGGTCGAATTTGCGTTTTTCAAACCTTCATATCTTCATTCTTACTATAGATTGATACTGTATTTATTCACTGAAAATCATGCCCATTTTTAACATAATTTGTTAGTTCGAATTGTTTTTGCTGATTAATTGCACAGTGAAATCGTAATAGTTTTTGAGAGTGAGAGTATTGTGTTCTTACGAGCAATACTTTATCTTTAATGGTATTGCTTCGAAATCAAACTCGAACGTAGCTGAATCAAATGAATGAAGTAATTGCACATGAAGAATGTTTACTACCAATATTTATTCTAATTTCTATGTAATTGCACATGAAGAATGATTTAACGAAGATTTTAAATGAGAAGAGCGTGATAGGATTCCAACTCCACCTATTGTTCTCCCATTTCAATCGTCAACCTACATTCTTTAGTCTAATTTGTTTATAAATTGACAATCAGTAAATTAATTTTATTCAACTATCTTTCCCGACATAAGTTATTTCTAAACAAGATCCTAAATATCCCTATCTGAATTCAAATACTTAAAAGCACATTAAATCGCACAATTAGCTATTTTGATTGCATAAGTCATAAATTATTATTCATAACATTTATTGAACCTTATGTTGATTATCATAATGTCTTAATTCTATTTTGAACCTCCCAAAAATAAAATAAGCAACTTATTATCTAAATGGTGATCAAACATTTAAATGAGTTTTAATCATGTGATATCAATAAATTACACAAAATCATACTAAAAGAAATAGTCTTTGAATTAAAACGATAAACTTATAAAGCAACGGTTTATGTCTTTATCCCAACACTAACAAGTTTAGCCTAGCATACACATGATGAAATTACGACAAAAGATATATATGTTCATCAACTGTAAAATATATTTGCAAGAAGATTTAAAATCAATTTCGCCTTCTTGAATTCCTCCAAACAAACCTTCAATTGATTCCGGATTATCCATTGTTTTGATCTTCCATTTCAACTATTAAATCCTCAAACTCTTGATGTTAATTGCCTTGAATCTCTTCTTAACGTAGTTCTCCCCGTTCTTGAATGGAGATTGTTGAAATTAAACATCCAGATTAGGTTAAATCAATGGCAAAATTGCTTTCCAAAATATGGACAAAACTGAAAAGGAAACAAAATGTTTTTTTGGAATTAACGTCATGCGATCCATGGTAATCATCAGTGTGATCGCATGGCATTATGTAAAGGGCCTTGCGTTCGCAAGGTACATTATCCATCCCGTTTTACAATTTGATCCTTGATTTCAACAACCTATTCAGCTTAAGTCATTTAATTGTAATTCAAGTCCTTGATCTTTCAATTTATATTAATTTGGTCCCCATGCTCATATTTAAAAAATATATATCCTTTTTATCTGGCTTTTGTTCCTTTTCTCAAAAGGTTCGTCCAATGTACATAGACAAACAATATTTACGTGAGAATAAACAATAATTCTTAAAAGTATTCTCAAATATTCATATTTAATGACCTAAATACACTTATCATTAATCATGTCATTTTTTCAAACATTACTTATTATTACAAAATGTTGCTGTAAATTTTTAACGGCTGATTGTCCCCATTTTAAATATATTGATGACGGGAATTGTTAGTGTACTGTTAATGCTGATTTTTAAATGCATATTGTCTTCATTTTTCATATTATTGTAGATTACTGATCGATTTTGTGAATAAAGGATTTTAAGGTGTTGGATAATATTCCGATCCAAATGTAGAATTAAATCTATAACAAGCAACAAGTCACTTATTTATTATATCTAAATGATTCAGGTTATTAATCCAATCAAAACCTAAGTATCAATCATAAACATGCAAAATTAAAAATGATAAAAAAAAAAAAAAAAGTGAATGACACCAAGAGTTGATGATGGAAGAAAACTTTTTGAAGAACTCTTCACATGATTCAAAAACCTTTAGGCAAACGTTGCCAAAACGACCCATTAGAAAAGTTAATTTACAATTGGTCTGACACTGCTAAACATTAGCTAACTCTGACCATCCAATTTGTAAATCATCGGAAAATGCCTTCAATTGTGTGATCCTCAATTTTGAAAAACTCTGGACTATTTTTCTCTTCATTAAATCATCAAGAACAAATTCGTTCCAGAACGCAGGATTTCCAAGCGCCTCTATTTTAACTTCAAAACTCTGAATGCTTATAGGTAAATGTAGGATTTTTGTGTTTGATCTTTAGGTCTTTTGTGTTTTGATCTTCAAGCAATGAGATCACGCGAAGCGAGTCCCAGTCTTTATGTTCTGAGCGCTCGAGCGCCTCCTTGGCGTGCAGTGAGCGATCGTGATCCCCTTTCTTATTTTCTTCAATTATTTTCGACATCTTTTAGAATTCTACCAAACCTGACTCTTTTGACTTAATTTACAATTCATTAACTCTTGAGTTTATACACAGGAATAGTCAATTACAATTAGGACCTAAGATAAGAGATTTTGAATTTGAAGTTGACAATATTTTTACCCTACATCTTTTTTCTTCTCGATTTGTGCGTGTCATATTTCAAAGAAGATATCTTAATCTTCTCTATATCGTTTCAATTTTATCGAATGTCTTCAAAGGGACTGTATTTTTTTCCTTGATCATAAAATTTTACTGTGTCATACTGAGAAAAATGTAAAGATTTCAATATGCAACTAAGAATTTAAAACTTGATTTAACACACATTATATACTTATTCAACTTCGTGCCATATTAATTAGTTAGAAGCAAGTCCACTTTTGTTATTCCAAGTAGAAGAAAAATAATTAGACAGACGGCCAGAGTTAAATGTTTCATTGATCACTGAATTTTACAAAATGTCACGATTTACTTACCAAACTTCATTAGTTGTCCCATTAGCCATTAAACTTTACTCTGTTAGTGTCCATCACTCACCCGATTGGATGCCGTTTGAATTGTTGTTGATGTGGAGGATGGAATAGTGACCTGTCCAGTTAACTCTTTCCATATGGTATGTTGAGTGCCACATCAGTTCCATGTCATCACCACGTAAAAAATTAGTCTACAAAACAAGGCTTTAACACACGACTTTGTCCATGAAATTTCCAAACCCTAAGCTCCTGAAATCAATTTTTCCCATATCAATTCTCTCACGCGAAGTCGCTGTGGTCCTCAAATCTATTCAATTCGTAGCTCAGAACAAGAGCCTGCAATGGAAATTAGTGATGATGATTTTGTGCATAGTGTTTCAAAGGGGAGGAAAAGTAACTCCTCGAAGAAGAGGGGAGAACAGAGTCGTAAAGTGGAGAACAGTGGCATGGAAGGAGACGGAGAAGGATATATGGATGAGATTATTAGCGTGGGCCGTATTGGAACAAGAGAATGAGAGATGGGTTGCAGAAAATTTGGCAAAAGACATTGATTTGAGCAATCAGAATGACATGGTGGCTGAAACTGTTGATCCTCCATCTGACTTGATAATGCCGCTATTGAGGTACCAGAAAGAATGGTTAGCTTGGTCTTTGAAGCAAGAAGAATCTGCTATCAGAGGAGGCATCCTTGCAGATGGGATAGGGATGGGAAAGACTGTCCAGGCAATATCACTTGTTCTTGCCAAAGGAGAAATCAGCCGAGCAGCTTTTGGGAATGAATTACCTTCATCTTCTACCACATCCTCCACTAAGTTCCCTATAATTAAAGGAACACTTGTTATATGTCCTCTGGTAGCTGTGATGCAATGGGTAAGTGAGATTGACCATTTCACTTCGAAAGGAAGCATGAAGGTGCTTGTTTATCATGGAGCCAACAGAGAAAGAGGAATATTTATTAGTTTTCTGAGTATGATTTTGTTATAACTACATATTCAATTGTTGAGGCTGATTACAGTAGCTGTCCCGCTTAATGGTTCGATTCGGGGAAGATTTGATTTGGGGAAAACGGAATTCACGCTTACAGGTTCAATTTAGGGAGATAGATTTGGAGGTAATCGATTGCAGCTGAAGGTTTTGGGTTCGATTGCAGCTGAAGATTTGGGGGTAATCTATTTAGGGATATGGGTTTTGGGTTCCCCTAATACATATTTGGAAGAATCGGGTTTATGTAATTGGCGTTGGGCGTGTTTGGATGCGATTTTTGCTACCATGGAGATGAGTTGGCGAGTTACATATCAGTTGGACGAATTTAACTTGGCGGCTCAGCTTTCCGTCATCCACGTAGGCACCTCCGTTAATGGTTTTGAGCCGGTGAGTGATGCAGTTGGACGGAGTGAAGTTCAGTGGCCAACGAAACAAGTTTTGAAATTTGGTGAGTAGTTCGTGACATGATGCTAAATTCAGTGGCTAATGAAACATTTAACCTAGACGATCAAAAGAACTGACATATTAACATTAATATCTCCACCGCCTTCCCAAACGGCCGCCACCACCCCTAGGAACCTTTTTGACACCAAATTTTGGTTCACTAGAAAAACAATAATTTAGAACTCCAAAGTCGAAAAATTGGAACCTAAAATTGACCCCTGGATTGTAAATTAAGAAATACATTCCTCAAGTTCAAATTAAATGGATAATTAAGGAAAGTCACATTTAACCCCAAAAAAAATGTATTTTTGAATAGTGATATTTTTAAGACTGTGTAGTTAAAAATCAAATGAAAGTTTTCGATTTATGCGTTAAATTATTTTATTGGAGAATGTGTAGTTGAAAATGAATTTTGAAAAAAAAAATGAATTCTTGATTTAAAAAAGGGGGGGAGGGACCAAACATAGCCTAAAATTCACATGTTGCTCAAGTTTATGTTTAGAGAGAATTTTTATGAACAGAAGGCTCTCTAAATAATAATTATGTACAAGGTGTAAAGGCAAAAGAAGGCGAAATTTTCAAAATATCATTTTACAAGACTATGATTCTCAAAATTTGTTTCTCGAAGTTGATCATTCAGGGAATTACTTGAAAAAATCAAAGATAGAGTTCAAGTTACAAGTCGAGTAATCAGATTGACAGAGAAATTTTGAGCTTCTGGACCTTGATAGAACTAGTATCGAACAAATTAAGAAATAACGACATTCTTCATTTTCTCTCTTCGTTGAAATTTTGTCACAAAAATCGATTATCATCTTATGCCTTTTAACATAAAAACTACAAAAATGATGGATATTAGAAAATAATTAGTCAAATTTTGTTGTGTGATGTTTACTTCTTTCCACTTTTGTTTGATTGGTCATATTTTATGTCCACATTTCCTTTTAAATTCGAGTGGCTATTTTTTCATTTCTCGTGAAGCCAAATGGCGAAACATAAGTGTTAAATATTGGGTACTTAACCATTTTGGGCCCAATGATGTAGCCCAAACTAAAAACCTTTTGATGACCCTATGATGCAATCCAAATTAATGAGGAGTCTAGCCCAATTTGAATGCAACCCGGCAGCCCATTTCATTATGATTTGAAGGCTAAAATGATGCCATGTGGAACGACTGTGACCATTGGATGCTTCTGATTATTTGTATTATTGGTTTGACCCGTTCATTTGCATCTGGACTTCGAGATTATTCTAGGGTTTCCTCCTCTCTTGCTCGCACTCTGTATTCTTTCTGAAAACCTTTAGTTTTCACCATTGTAATCTTCTATTCTAGATGTTCTTGGAAAGATCTAGTGTTAGTGAAGGTGTTGGTGTGGTGAATCTGGTTTCTCTGTTGAGCGTAACATTTGGTTACTTAGTGTAGTCGTTTGAGGGTTTCTTGAGATGAATATTTAGGATCTGAGGGCTTAATCATTTTGTAGATTTCTGTATTGTGATACTTGTATTGATTGTTGCTGGTTTATAGTGAATTGGAGCGATAATCACTTCGGTGTATGCTCAACGAGTGATTAGCCCAATTTTGGGTGAAAATCCGGGCCTTATAGTGAAAAATCTCTAGTGTTCTTTTATATTTTGGAATAATTTGTGTATTTGGGGCTTGCGTAATACCAACAATAAGCTATATCTAGTTAATCACAAATGCTTGAATCGTGATTTGAAATTTGCATAATAATTTTGCTACAACACCAAAGTAAGTTTTTTATTAATTTGTTCGATTTACTACTATATATTAGAGGCATAAAATAGGTCAGCTCAACCCTGTGTTGGCTCTACTCATTTCAATGTTTCTATATTTCCATTAATTTACCAAAAACAATAGATGTATTTAAAAAGAGTACAGCGAGCGTCTTTATAAAACATAGTACAGCTTTATCAAATCTTAGTATTTTCAATGCATTTCATGGATTACAATATATGAAAAATTTATGTAGACGGATTTATAGTCTATGAAGTAATAATATTTAATGAATAGACGGTCAAATACAATATTTGGTCTCGAATACAATCTATTTACAATCCAATATATTTGTCTGTGTCTTCTATGAAGAGAGAAGGAGAAATCATGTTCTAAAAACAGAAACATAATCCTTAGAACATCTCCAATGTTAATGTTCACAATACTAACTATTGTAAAGAGAATTGTCTAGATGTAGAAGTTCTTATAGATGGGATGAATTATCATAATATAATATGTTTTTTTTTCTTTCTCTCATATTTGTTATTTTTATTCTCTAGTTCATTATTTTCTCTCTCCTGATAAATTTAAACTAGTGATAAAATTTGAATTCTAGAAGAAACTCATTGAAGATGAAATTTTAATTAACGGTATATTCTTTAGATATTGAGTAAAAAGTTTGATTAATCACTGAACTTAGCACTTTGTTACGTTGTGGTCACTGAACTTCATTTTGCTTCTACTCAGTCACTGAACTTACAGAGGAACCCCTCCATCCATCACCCACTATCTCCATCGAGTGCAACCGTCTGACGTGGCTTGACGGCCGCCGACGTGGCAATCTACGGCGTGAATAACAGCCACATTGGACGATATTTTATGCTGAAAAAATACATATCTGTGGGAAATCGAAATCCCTTATCATTATTATCCCCAATTCGAACCCAAAGCCCTGGACGCGATTTTCTTCAACACCATCCCCCAATTCGAGTCCTCCCCAAGTCGATTTCTTCCCAATTTGAACACCCTCCCCCAATTCCATTTCTTCCCAGTTTGATTTCTCACCCAGTGTACCCGTGAAGCTGTACTTGTACGCATGGAAGGAGCAGACAGAGGTAAATTCCTTGATGAGCTGAAGTGTTACTTGTCTCATAAAATGCCTGTTTCTGTTCATCAATGGATGCTCTGTATATTTGTATGTCATGAAAACTGCACGCGTAAGGGAGATTATGAATGTATGAAAATGTGGGTGTTGAATGACTGAATCTATTATTGAGTTCACGATGTTATTGGCATTTGTGATGTTAATGGCATTTATGAACTTATGTTTGATGATTTCCTCTCTGTCAAGTGTGATTTCCTCTCTGTCAACGTAATAAAATCTCTTATTCATATGCTAACCTATTTACTTTTTGCACAGGAATGGTTCAATGCTAAATTAGAACCACTTGAGTCAAATGCCAACGTAACAGTAAACAAAAATGTGAGTAAATATGATATTCATTTATTTTTTTGTAATTTTATCCATATGTTATTTATTAGAAGAATGATTTTAATTTATTGTG
>CAIGRB010075168.1:17195-29845 GCA_903798255.1 Fraxinus quadrangulata
AAAAATTATTTAATAATTAAAATAAAACATAACAAATATTTAAATGTAAAATACTATATTTATTTAATAATTCATATAATTAGTTAATTATCCAATTTTCAAAATTTTAAAATACAAAAATTAGACATTTTTCATACTTTCAATTTTCAACTAGACAAATTATACTTAATATATTTATATGAACTTTATATATGATGTCGGAGTTTTCAACAAAATAATGAGTATCAAAATCATAATTACATAATATAAATAATACCATAATTTAAATCTTATTTAACTCTTTATTAGATAAAGTCATTTTTGACTTTTGTACATATAAAGTTTTTTTGAAAAAAATAGAAATTAAAGTCAAATAAAAGGATTTTAAAAAGATTTTAAAATTAATAAAACGCGCCTAGGCAGTAAGAGGTCAACTTGGCAATTGAACACTTAATTTCGTGCTTACTGTCAAGACGAGACCTTTCTCGTACGCCTCGCGTTGAGATGCACTTTTTAGAATACTGATTTTTTCAACCACGTCAGCTAGACAGAGTCCTTGTGAGCAAAAAAATTTAATATTTTCCTGAAATTTATCACTATGCAATTAACATGTGGATTAAATAATTGAGATTCAGACATAAATAAATGATACACATATCAATAAATAGTGACTAAAATACTGAGTTTTAGCAATTTGGGAGTACTAGAAATTTTCTCTCCTATCCATTGTACTAGAGATGATTTTTATTTTTATTTTCAGATATTATCTATTTTTATTTACGTGACAATTTTTAAACGATTCACGTTAGTATTTGAGATACTCCTTGGTAAGCACTAAAAAAGTGAAACTTCTCGAATATGCAGTGAAATCAATTAGTCTTGCTAAAATTTCAATTTTCATATACCAACATTATTCTCTACGAGAGGAAAAAAATAACTTTGATTACCGACGAAATATACGAGTTTGTGTATTCTCAAAAGTTGTCCACTTGGCCAAAGAAGGAAACTCTTCAACTTGGCTAAAGAATTCAGTCTAGTTACATTGAAACTTTCCGGATATTAATAACTAATAAGCAATAAGATCTGCCGGCTAAGGACGGCAGTGTGAGGTTTGAAAATGACAAGGTTGTCCGAATTCTCTCGTTCTTAAAAGAGAGGCCAAATTTCTCCTTTGGCAAACTCACCCAACTCATCTTTCAAAATTCATTTGCTCAAACTATGGGATCATTACTCAGTTGCTGTGACTCGGAAAAGGTTGAAGAAGCTGCAGGGTATGAATAAGAACAACTAAATCTTTTTATCGGAATTATATATAACTATATATTATTTTTCTTTGCATCAGATTACTTTGTTGACTCTATGGCCTTTTAATCAGTAGGTTTGCAGTGACCGGAGGGAATAGCACTTCATGGAGAATTTTCACATACAAGGAGCTGCATGCCGCCACTAATGGCTTCAGTGAGGATTACAAGCTCGGAGAAGGAGGATTTGGAAGTGTCTACTGGGGCAAAACATTTGACGGTCTCCAGGTATGTTAAACCATCTCGTTTAACAGTTTGAGAACGAGTTATGCTACATGTACACCTCCGTTTACCACTTCGTTTATAGAATTTACACTTGGCAAAGTCTCACACAATCTTCCACAGCAAACACATTTAATCCGACCGTTGCCATTCTACCGCCTAGGCATCTGTAACCCAGGGCGGCAAGAATGAGTTTTGACATTAAAATTAATGAAGTCCTTTTGATATCTGAAAACTCAACAACCTAGAGGTTCTTTACGATGGGTCAATCCAGCAACATTTTCAGTACGCTCACACTGCAAGTCAAATTCATTTTTTATCATAAGGCAAAGACGTGCACAAGTTTCATAAAGTTTATAACATTGGGGTGAACCAAGGATTTTTACTCTGATATCATATTAAAGCACGTCATCCAAAAGTTTAAATTGTTTGAGAAGCTATTATATATTAGTGGTTCTCTCTTCGTGATCAGATTTTAGATTGAGAAGATGAAAGGCAATATGATGTTAGACGTGTCTTATAATTAAATTGTGCCTTGTTTTTCCATATTCAGATAGCAGTAAAGAAATTGAAGTCCATGAATTCTAAGGCCGAAATGGAATTCGCGGTAGAAGTTGAAGTTCTTGGAAGGGTACGCCACAAGAATCTATTAGGTCTGAGAGGTTACTGTGTCGGAGATGATCAACGCCTCATTGTTTATGATTACATGCCGAATCTCAGTTTGCTTTCTCATCTACATGGCCAATTTACTGGAGAATCTCAACTCGATTGGAAAAAGCGCATGAAGATTGTCCTCGGCTCCGCTGAAGGCCTACTGTAAGATTCAACCATACGTATGCAAACTGAAATAGAACATTTAAAAAGTCTGTTATATAGTCAGGAATATTGGAACGCAATACTGGATATAAATTACACAGGACAACAGACAAAGTTTAAACTTTTTTTTTTCTTTCTTGATATTGTCCAATATTATCGAGGGCAACATACCAAACATGTTGTTAATGTCTGAATTCCAGAAAGAACAGAAGTCACATTTCTATTTCCATTATTACACCAGGTAAAGGAATAAAAGATATTGATTAAGGAATTCATTCTCGGAGAATGAAAACAGATACAACTTAGCAATTGGAACCTTTTTATATAATTTTAGCTTCATAATTTGTCTGCATATATATGCATTTCCATTCTTATTATTATAGAAACTGTCATTTCTTTGAAGGAAAAAACCAGATTAGGCCTGTGAAATCATCTAAAAGTTGCTTGGATTTTGAAAGGCTGATTGGATTTGGCTTGAATTTTTTGTAGGTACTTACATCATGAGGTGACACCGCATATTATTCATAGAGACATCAAGGCTAGTAATGTGCTTTTGGACTCAAATTTCGAGCCATTAGTGGCTGATTTCGGGTTTGCTAAGCTGATCCCAGAAGGTGTTAGCCACATGACAACCCGCGTAAAAGGCACTTTGGGCTACCTGGCACCGGAATATGCAATGTGGGGAAAAGTTTCAGAGAGTTGTGATGTGTACAGTTTCGGAATTCTACTGCTAGAAATCGTCACCGGTAGAAAGCCTATTGAGAAACTCCCTGGTGGTGTTAAGCGAACCATCACAGAATGGGCTGAGCCATTGATAACCAAAGGAAGGTTCAAAGATCTGGTGGATCCGAAGCTACGTGGAAATTTTGATGAAAATCAATTAATTCAAACAATTAATATTGCTGCGCTGTGTGTTCAAAGTGAGTCCGAGAAGCGGCCCACAATGAAGGAAGTTGTTGGATTATTAAAAGGGTACGAGCCAAAGACAAAGCCAATGAGAATTAGAAGTGTAAGGTATGGAGAAGAATTAATGACTCTTGATCAGGCTAGTGATGAGGATACTAGTATTAACGAAGATGAAAGTAGTGCATATGGCGTATTTGGTGCGTTAGAGTCGCAGAAGATGAACGACCCTTACAAACGTTATGGTGACAGAAGAATGGGCAAACATATATGAAACTTTATCCACATAATTTGACATCTACATTAACACTAAAAGCAATGCCAGTTCCTCCACCTGTGAGAATTTCGATCTTGATGTAATTGTTGGTATTGTTTTATTCTTTTCTTTTTTGCTCTAAGAACTAGTGAACTCAAGTTCTTTGCATTAGTTTGACATATTCCTTTTGATGGACAACTTGTCCCCACAATGTGTTCTGCTAATGAGAATGACGCTAAAGAATTTAGAAACTATAAGCATACAACTTCTCAAATGTTTTAAGAACGGAATTTAGCACTTGGGATCACGAAAAAGTTCGACTGATTAAAGTTGAGGTTTCCATTTCGTGAAAGAAACAAATTTTCATCCCCAAACACCTTTCTTTAGCATTCTCATAAAATTTTGACAACATTATTTTGTCACGTTGATTCCTTAGTGAATTCTTTAGTTTGTAATCTGCTGTTTGGAACTGCCATTACCATAGTATTGCAGTATAATCAAAATCTTGTAACTCATTTGGTTAGTGATTGCCGTTGGTACATGTAATTGAATGCTGTTCGATTTAGGATAGAATTTGAAGTTTGCAAACATGATGATTCCTAAGATTTCTCTTGTTTCTAACTAAACTGTGTTCAAATCTTGCAGGATAGTAAAAAGAGTGCACATGGATAGTGTCCTTCCATAGTTTTAACTCACTCTATGTATAATACATAAAAGCATGCGTGACATTGAACAGTCCCATACATGTATTGTGCCTTTTGGAAGTGACGTGTCTAGCAATGTAATGTATTCAATTGTAAATGTCGCCGAATATGCTCCGGCAGTAGTTTGGCACCTTGCCAATGGAGGGTAGATGTCATTGGCCCCCCTGAGTCGTTTGGATATTGTAGCTTCCTAACTTGCCGAAAATAAGGCATTCAAAGACATACTGATACTAAAAAAATAAAGGTAAAAAGCATATGGGTTAGAATCGCCAAGGAAGCAAGCCGAGAAGGCATAGAGTCGATGAGGTCAAGCCGTAATCGATGGGAAAAAGGCATACTAAAAAGTATAGGCGGATTCGAGGTCCATTAGTCCCAAGGGATTCAATGAATACATCAATTCATGTCTTCATTTTCTGCGAAAAGCTTAATTTCATCCCCAACAGAGGATCTTTTTTTTTCATTTCGAATTTCTCATCAAACAAATAGGGGATTTGAATGGATAACCCTCTATTGCAATACAGAAGAGCAGAAGGAGAAGGGCATTGCAAAGAACCACGGAGGTTTGTTCCCATGACCCCTAGAAAGCCTTTTGACAGTGTTTCACGGAATCTACAAGTACTACCTATTTATCTACCATCCACCATTCATTTCATAGACTAAGGTTATTGTAGGGTACCTGTCCTTCCACTGTGGATAAAACAAGAAGATTGAGAATACAAATATCTATTTTTCCCAAGGCAAAACAAATTAAGTCTAGACATGGTTCCTTCGTCACCAGCTAAAATTCTTATTGGGTATCCCTAGATTCTGATCAAGTAAAGCCCTTCTCGTTGGGGCTATTAGAGTTCTAGCTAGAGCAGGCGACGCGGTGATCTCCTTGCGGTTAGTCGAATTATACTGATGCAACGTATTTTTCTTTCTAGTTTGCCAATGTAAATGATAGTCCAATTAAATGTTTTCTTGAATTTGAATGCATTTTCTCCTTTCATGTTTGTTTGATGAAACAGTGCCTAAGGCCAACAAGAATTTTTCGTATCGAAGAAAAGAGGTAAATAACAAATGGAATGGATCTAGGGGCGGAGGTAGTAAGGGGCTATGCTGGGCTATATCCCAGCCTTGCCCCCAGCCCTTGTGGAAACTTTCTAATAAATTGTTCAATTTTGATCCAAATATTTGTGTTAGTCCAACTGTAGTTTGAATCACAACCCAAGTTCAATGCTCAATTATCCAAATTTTGTTAAAGAAACTACAATTATTAAATATTATTTTATGATATTCAAGAAACGTGAATATCTTATTGATAATTTAGGCATTTTATTTGATGCATGTTTGACTAAATTTACTTGTGATAATTAAGTAAATTAAAATAGATAAATTGCATTGATCAAATCTAAAAATAAATTACTTATTTTAATAGTTAGAGACACTACATATTTTTCAAAGCTTAAAAGTTATTAATTTTTATTTCTACGAATGTTTTCATATATTGCTTAATCCTATTTATAAGAAAAAATTGTTCGTTTCGATCATGAAATAGACATTATGATCAAAATAAATAACTTACTCTAAATTGATCTTGTCAATAAAAAGAATATTTTTTACAATTTATTTATTTATAAAGTAATCTATATACAAGTATATTTTTGAAACTGAGCAAAACATGAATATGAAGTAAATCTAATTTCTTTGGACCCTCATAATTCTTAGTCGATTTTTCTTACTTTGGATGGGATTCCTCACTCACAATAAAATGAAGTGATAATGATATAGAAGATTGACATTCACACCCAATAGAATTTTAAGACAATAACATATTATTATTGATTACGTGTTTCGATCAAAGCTTTCAGTTGTTTGGAAAAACTGATCTTCAAAATTATTTAGAATAGTATTCAATTAAATATTTTTTTTTTAGATTTTTATTGGTGGATTTTATTTCATTTAGTGCGTACACTCTTTGTCGTGAATATCATGAGTTTAGTCTCTTATGGCTTGAGTTCATTCGAAATTTTTTAAATTTCAGCCCTTCCTAACATTATTTCTAGGCTTCGTTCCTGAATTATGGATCGAAAAATATCAAAAACAAATTCGACATTCGAGCCAAATGTCATGTCCATCATGGGAGAGCTCGTTACGACTTCTCTGTCTAAAGAGGTTACTAACTGATCTAATTCAAAATTTCAATTTGACTTGCCTTTCGAATTATAACTGAAATAGCACAAAAATTCTCATTTTTCAGGTAAATTTGGAGGCTAGAATTGAATTATTTTAAAAATATATATAAATAATAAATAAATTCCATTCGTATGCCCTGCACCAATTATCTATTTTATTTTTGACATGTAAAATTTCAATGAGTACATGATATTAGAACTTACAAATATCACGAGTCCAAGATTCTTCACCTCTTATTTATGAGAAATTATACATTTACCATGCCTTTATTGAAAAAAAAAATGAATAGAACTTGACGTGATGGAACACGTCAAGATAATATTTATACAAGTAATTTCATCTTTTAGGCGAGGTGCTCCAACATGATCGACTCATTTTTGTAACTAAAGTGTGAATGCAACATCGTATATGTAATGAAATTTTAGACTTTGTTTGGACACTCAAATTGGGCGAAAAATTCAATGGAAATACTTTATACTAGATAGAGTATGTTTTACTCATAAATTCATTTTCCATATTCGTTCACGTGCTTTTGTAATGAATACATTGTGTGTTAATTTCAAGTGTTACAATTATTAACTTTTGGCCAAGATTCAGAGCTAGTACAAAGTCGAAGAACGCCAAATTTTCCGAATGCTGAGATGGATGATTACTCTGATATTTGGAGATCAACTCCCATCTGATCTAGACATTTTCTGTCGAACGAATATGAAATTTTTTGATAATATGGTGTATTATTAAGACGTGATGACTTGTGCATCTTACCTTCTGGAAATTACCAATCAAATAATTCTCTCTGTCGGAATAATCTCACTTGCAACCCTAATGAATCAATTGCAATCACTAGCAACGTCACCAATTTTATCATGAAAGAATATAACACCGTCAAAGTTTACGACTATTGAGAGATCAATAGACTTGATTGATGAATAATACAAAGAAGGCAATATAGAAGAATAAAACTAAAATAGAGTGATTTGACCAACATGCTATAATAAAAGTTTGAAATTTTAATCCATTGGAAGCCATCTAATTTGAATCTCTAACCTCCAAAAGTCTAGACTAGACGCATAGTTAGTTGCGGTCTGCTTGACATTTAACAATACGAAAAATCAAAATCCATGTTTACAATAATAAATTCATTTGATCCAAGAGAAGAGTTGGTATGAAGTCAATAACGAGGCTCAATATCACGACAGTCGTCATCACCTTTCTCAAAATATTTTTCAGTTGTGATTACATCACTTTCTTTACATTATGGTTGACATCATTCGTGTTGTCAAGTATTGATAGGATGAAAAACTATTTCATTTTAAACTGTACAATAAATTAATGACACATGGCAAAGTGTGAAAAGATGGTGGCATGATTCTAAATTTTACTCTATCTATCTCATTTATATATGTTTGTTTTGTTTTTTACACGAATTAAGAAATCTTATTTAATGTTAGGACAATTATATTACCACTACAAATTTTAATTACTACACCACAATTTTCTTATTTACTTAAATAACATAATTAGGGTTTTAATATACTTTTTAATTAAATAAATTATTGTTACACCACAAATATAAAACCTAATTTCTTTCTTTCTTTTTCCTTACATCTCATTGCTCATACCTATTTTGACGGCTTTTTCTTTCTTCCACGGAGGCAAAATAATTTTCTTTTCTTCACGATAAATGAATTTATACTCTTTTCTTTTCTTCACATCTTTTCTTAACTAGTTTTCTAATGAAGCTACTAGATTGGAAAAATTTGACGGCAAAAGTTCAAGCACTCTGGCTAAATCTATTGGGACTACAGTGTCAATAATAAGTGTTTTTATTATAACTCTCTACAAAGGTCTAGCCATTTTGGGGATTTCCTCGCATTCGACTGCCCCTATTCACAATCTTACATAGTCATCAGCCTGGCTCATTGGAGGATTGCTTCTTGCAATTGATTCTGTGGTGGCTTCAGTATTTATCATTGCACAAGTAAATGAATAATCATATATTAGCTTGAGCACATCATTTGCAAATCTATCAGCAATTCAATTATCCATGACTAATGGTGATGCCATTAGGGACTTTTATCAAACACTTACTTTTAACGTAAATTTAAATATCCGCTGCATTCATACTGTATCCAGTTATAGGCAACATATTTGTGCCTTATATTATCAAGCATCCTCACATAATGCGGCACAAATCTATCTACATTGCATGTCTAAAATTTAAAGATTACTAAATCATTTACATGTCTAATTCAATTACTGATTTGATTAAAATCTCCCCACGGCACCACACATGCACGCCTAGAAAGAGTAATTGGACTAAACCCGTGTATCTATAAAACAGAAAAAGAAAGATGCAAATTCTAGCAATAAAAAGATTCATTCTATAAGGAATATTACCTGCTAACACATATGAATATTTTAAATTATTTAGACCAATGTGCGACTAAACCCGTGTATCTATAAAACAACAAAAGAAAGATGCGAATTCTAGCAATAGAAAGATTAATTATGTAAGCAATATTACCTGCTAACACATATGGAAGTTTTAAATTATTTAGACCCATGTGCGGAATTGTACAAATTATAGATCCCTTATTGGGTACAGATGAAGGCTTCAGCTCTTTTTATTCACTTTTCTATTTCTCTAGAGACTCCACAAGTTCTGTATTAAGAGAAGCATTTTCATTTTAATTTTGTTGTATATTCATTCTTTACATCACTTAATTTTTCTCAAGAATATGTATTGAATTTGATAGTAAATATATCTATTGGTACAAAAGTATATTAGTAGTCATGACTTAGAATTCTTCATGTAGGAAGCATTAAATGTTTCTGATTGAGTTAGTCTTCTACCAAAAAGTTTATGAACATTATCCTTGTTTTCCTTGGTGAACATTATTGTTGAGTCGACTTGTTTTCTCAATGAATTATGAAATTTAGTTAAACGAGAATGGATGCAACTATTGACACTACGACTTCATCTGAATTCTCAAAAGTTGTTCTTAATCAACAAGAAGTAAGTTTTTATTGTTGTATTGTATTTTTTTTATGACCGTAATAAATTTACATTTTCATAACTTATCATAATCTAATTTTATTTGTTCTAAATGTCAGGAAAATGATGAGAACTTCAATATATACGATTATACGCAAAACTTCACTATTGACCAAGTATGAATAAAGTAAAATATTAAATTTATGTCTACTAATTCAACTATTGGTACAATTTTTTAAATTACAGTTTTTTAATATTGATTGTGTAGGTATTCCATAGTCGATAGTCATTATGTAATTGGGTTTGTATGGTTGGGAAGAAACTTGGTTTGGTTATTGTTATAACCTATTCTGAGCGTGGTGGGTATGGACGCGAACCTCGTATACACTATGGATGTGTAGTGGAAAATATAAAAAACGTAATAATCATTTAGATCATGAACCAAAACGAAAGAGGTTTGTTGGAACACATAAGTGTGAATGCACATTCGATTTAAAAGGTGTGACATTGTCGATTGAGGACGATTGGATGTTAAAGGTGTTATGTGAACTACATAATCATCCAGTGGCACAACATTTAGAAGGGCATCCTTATGTATAAAGATTAACTAATGAAGAGGAGCAGATTTTAATAGATATGTCAAAAAGTTTGGTAAAACCTAGAAATATAGTAATGACTTTGAAAGGACGGTATCGAAATAATATTAGCACAATGAGGACTATTTACAATACACGCACAAGGCATAGATTGATTAAGAAAGTGAGAAGAACACAAATGCAACAATTGATGAGTAAGTTAAAAGAACACAATTATATTGAGTGGCCTAGGAACAATTTCTCAAGGCATTGGATTATGTTATAGGATCTTGGTTGAGCAAATATAAAGAGAAATTCATTGCTGCTTGGACGAATAAGATTATGCACTTCGGTAATGTCACAACAAATAGGTAAAATGTATAATGCTTATATTTAATTTTATTATCAACATTTGTTTTTTAATCGACAAACAAATTATTGTCGATTTATCTAATTAAATAAAAATATATTTCTACTATTCATAGCGTTGAGAGTGCACATTCTAAGTTGAAGAAACACGTTGGATCATCACAAGGCAATTTTGAAACTTCATGGAAAGTTATGCATCGCCTATTGGAATTGTAATTCGGTGAGATAAAAGCTTCGTTTGAACAAAGCGTGAATTTGGTTCATCATAGCTTCAAACATAGCCTTTTTAAGGAGTTGTGTGGTTTCATGTCTAAGAATGCAATGGATCTTATATCAAGATAGTCAAATCAAGCAGAACATATTGGTTTGGACAAAAATGCTTGTCATTGCACTCTTAGATCCACACGTGGTTTGCCATGTACATGTGAAATTTCAAAATATATAGTTACAGATCGCCCAATTCATTTGAGAGATGTTCACCCTCATTGGAGAAAATTAGATATTATGGTTCCATCAAATGATACTTCTTCTAAATTGAATATTGTGATTGAATTAGAGAATATTCAAAAATATTTTGGCGAATGCGTTGATGCAGGTTAAGTACTTCTTAAAATGAAATTACGATAAATGTATGAACCCTCCAATACTTCTTTGGTGCTGCCTACTGAGAAAGTTAGAACCAAAGGCCGACCTTTATCAAATATCGATATTTCAACTAAAAGAGGTCCTTCATATTTTGAAATTGTTGACTTAGGTAATAATAGTCATTTTTGTAGCAACAATAGCTCCGCCAATGTTCCAAAGAAGGATAAACTTAAAGTTGGACGCGCTCGTAAGAACACCTTATACCATTATACAACATGTTTCCATGACAAAGTCAAAGATTGCATATTTAAGATTGTTGATGTTAAGTCTGATGGTCATTGTTGTTTTAGGGCAATGGCTAGTTCCCTTGGATTAGGAGAAAAGGCTTGGTTACATATTCGACGTGATCTTATTACTGAAATGAAATCTAATTATGATACTTATGTAAAACTATATGGTAGCATTGAAATGGTGAATGAGCTATTATATATTATGGATTACTTTAATATTGGTGCCCCCATTTGATCGATGGATGACGATGTCTAACATAGGCCATTTGATAGCATCTCGGTATGGTGTAATACTTGTCCTTCTATACAATGTTTGACATTCCTACCATTGCACTCTCAATCTCCTCTACCATAAATCATAATATTTTATCATTGGGTTTTGTGAATAACAATCGCTTTGTTCAAGTATTCTATTGTAATTATTTAACTATATATCATTGGTGTAAACTTATTGCTACTAATTTGATTTATCACTTGCACGGGGTCAACTTGAAGCCCAATTGCCCTATTCCACATGTGGCGTATAATTGGTACAAGAATAATTCTACTTGTACATCAAAAAATATACATCGGGGTGTACACCCTCTCACATGGGGGTGGGATCCACTTATATAAAATATTTTTTTATTCAAGCGGGTCCCACCCCAATGTGAGAGGATGTACACCCCTATGTACATAGTGATGTACCACTAACAAAATCGTTGGTACAAATATAGAGATGACATTGCACGTGGATGGGAGAGTACGTATAAAACAAGAATAGAAACATTTAAAGAGATGATTGGTACTGATATCGCTACACATGAGATTGTTTTTATAAATTCTCCATGATTAGCACGAGTATCGCATAAGAGGTCAAAAGATGATTTTGATAAACTTCTTACACAACTAGAAACTTATTCAATTTGATTATTCCTTATTTATTATCCTATAACCATATGAGATGAATAATAAGTTAAAACTCTTCCAAATTATTTGCATGACATGCCTAACTTGAGAGTGTGAATCCCATTCGTAATTGTAGCCTCCTATTTGCACATGGCTAAGCAAACTAAGAATCTTCACATAAATTATGACATTATGAAAAATTTAACTTTTTAAATTTTTACTTGAATCATAGTTCTTTAAGTAAAGATTTTTACCAAAAATTTTGTATCAATAAGCATAAGTCTATCTGAATAGTTTGTATGCCATTTGCACAACTTACACCATTGTCCAAAGCCATAAAGCAAACATTGAGTTGTATCTATTGTAGAAGCAGCAAAAAATGAAGGCGAATATTTGAGCATTTCATACTCCAATAAGAAAGCAAAGTTCAATACATAGAAATTGAGTAACTCAAACTGAACTAACCAAATAGGAGATAAAGGGGTGAGAAAAAAGATTTTTAATAATGGGGGAGTGTACACCACAATTGTTTTTAGTTTTAGTTGATAAAATGTGGTGTGGTAAAATAATTACCCTTAATGGGTTAATA
>CAIGRB010075178.1:0-18586 GCA_903798255.1 Fraxinus quadrangulata
ATTGTTTAAATCACAATAAATAAAAAATGGGTATGTAGAAGTTTTAAATTCATGGTTATGACTTGGGACTCTGGTACGTTGGATTCCTAGATGACTAGGAACATCTCAATTTGGCATTTGAAATGAAAAAAATTTAGGACCCAAGGTAAGTGAGGTTTAATGTATATATACCTCCTAAGGCTACTATACCGTTAATTTTTTTACTACCTTTCATATGGTTCTTAGTCCGGTTCTCTCTGTGAGGCGATTTTGAGGGTTTCTTCGAGGGTTTCCATTCAAATTTTGTGTTGTAATTAGTGTGCTGGTTTGTATCGTTGGGTCAGGTATGAGCGTTGGTTCTTGAGTGTTTACAGTGGTTGTGTACAGTGTTTTAGGTTATATTTGTTCACCAAATATAATTGGTAAATTTGTACTTGTTGATAGGGTGTGAAGTTCCTAATTTTGTATAGATTAGGCAGATTTGGGAGATCCGGTTGTGGATCGATGACCATGTGATATGTTTTGGTTTGAGTCTTGGTTGTATGCTGATTATTCACTCTCTCTTGATGATTCTTGCACAGTGATGGACTTAGTTTACCTCTGAACCTCTCATATTAGGCATTGTCGAATTGGGTGAACAATTATTTGGTGTTATTTTTCGTTTCTACACTGCATGTGTTTTGATTTTTGATTGTTTGTGCATTATTTGAGTGAATTAAACTCAATAAATTGGTATCAGAGCTTTGTAAGGCTGTGGATAAGGTCTTTAAATTATTTTTCCAACTTCTTTTCATGTTAATGTGTTAATTACATGGCAACCCACTGGAATAAAACTGAACTGAAATTCTTGGATACTTGGTGGTGCTGAATTCTATTTTGGAATTGGCGTTGGAACTGAATCCTGATTTATAAATGATAGTGGAGATTTAAATACTGTTATACACAATATTTTAGTGAGATTGTTCTGATTATCTTCGGTCCAGTAATTTGATTTGCATGCTTAATATGAATTTGTAAATATGTTAATATACTGTGATTTAATTTATTCATAACCTGAATATATTGGCTGACTGTGATAGGAGCACGTTTAGTTTATCTTCGGTTTTCTCTCAATCTCAGTGTATGGTACCAACTGTCATAACTCAGTCATTGATTGTTTGATCTTGCTTCAGTCTGTGCTTATTTTAGTAGTGTTGTTTTTAATTATGAGTTCAACTTACTTGTCATAATTTGCACGAAAAACTTAAGTGATCTTCAGATTGAAAATCACTTATATCCACGAGCAATAACTACCTTTTTACAGAATCTGTGATGGATTCGAAAGTTGAATTATCAGAATTCAATGGAAAGGGAGATTACTCGATTTGGAAGCAGAAAATAAGGGCCATGTTGGTCGAACAAAGGGTTGCTAAAGCCCTTGATGACCCTAAAAAATTTTCTGATGAATTGAAAGCTAAGTCTAATGATATTCTAGATATGAATGAAATAGCATATAGTTCTATTATAGTGAAATTATCTGATGATATAGTAAGACAAGTTGAAGATCATAACATCCCTAGGGACTTATGAGCTGCATTAGATGCTTTGTTTTTAGCTAAGACATTGTCTAATAAAATCTACCTCTTAGAGAAAGTGTTTAGCTTTAAGATGGATAGTTGAAAGAATTTGGAAGGTAATTTGAGTGATTTTAGTATCCTTGTTAGCCTTGCTCATAATGGAAAGAAATTTGATGATGAAGACATTGCCATGATTGTCCTTAATTCACTACCTGGTTCATTTAAGGATATAAAGAATGAAATAAAATATTCTAGAGATGCTCTAATATAAACCATTGTTACTAATGCTTTAAGATCTCGGGAATTGGAGATCAAGAAAGAATCTAAAACAAGTACAAGATATGAGAGCATGTTTGTGAGAGGGAGAACTAAGAAGAAAGAAAATAACTTCAACAACAAAAGATTCAAATCCAAATCTAAGATAAGATCTAAATCAAGAGATAAAAGCAATAAGAAGTGTTATCATTGTGAAAAATTAGGTCAGTTTAAGAGAGATTACTTTGAATAGAAGAAGAAACATAATGATCATAATAATGATGAATTGAATAATTCAGTCGTAGATTTTGAATTAGATAGCCTACTTGTAATGACTGTGTCAAATGAAGAAGTTCATAACGACTGGATCTTGGATTTAGGGTGTACATTTCATATTATCCTAATAAGTCATGGTTTAATAATTACAAAGAAGTTGAACTCAGAAAATTATATACGGGTGATAATAACTCTCGAAGTTTTCTTGGTATTAGTGATATTACCATTAAATTGCATTATGGTATTATCAGACAATTAAAGAATGTAAGGTATGTCCCAAATCTTAAAAGAAATCTCATTTCATTGGGAATTCTCGAAGATGAGGGACATTCTTTCAAGTCAGATAATAACACTTTGAAAGTGATAAAGGGATCTTTAGTAATTCTCAAGGGACCTAAAATAAATGGATTGTACTATCTTATGGGAGAGACTACTACTTCTCAAGATGCAAAATCTTTGACCATAATTGAAAACAAATCTGAATTATGGCATAACATAATGGAACATATAGGAAATAAGGGTTTGAAGTATCTAAGTAAACAAAAGCTATTTGGGAAAGACATGATTGAACCCCTTGAATTTTTTGAAACATGTGTGTTGAGAAAATCACATAAGGTGAGCTTTGAGACTGGGTTACACACAACCTCTAGGTCCTTAGATTATGTCAACTCAAATTTATGGGGATTGAAAAGTCACCCCACATTTGGAGGCAACAAGTACTTCCTTTCGATAGTTGATGACTACTCAAGAAAAGTATGGACTTAACCATTAAAATAAATCAGAGATATTTCAAAAAGTTAGAACTTGGTTGAAGATGATGGAAAATTAACTTGATAAGAAGTTAAAATCTCTAGGAACTGATAATGGTTTGAAATTTTGTAATGTTAAGTTTGATAACTTCTGTAAATAAAAGGAGATTTAGGACACATAACTATTAAACACACACCTCAACTGAACGGGGTTGCTGAAAGAATGAAGAGAACTCTAACGAATAAGGTTAGGTTTATACTGATCAGTTCTAGATTAGCTAAAGGTTTTTGGGCTGAGGCTGTGACTACAACTGCTTATCTTATAAATAGATCTCCATGTAGATTTGTTGAGTTTAAGACTTCACAGGAACTTTGGACTGAGAAGTCCCCAAAGCTTTCTCACATTAGGGTGTTTGGATGTGTGTGCACATCAAATTGAGGGAAAGTTAGATCATAGAGCCACTAAATGTGTTATGCTTGCGTACTCTGAAGGAGTGAAAGCGTACATGTTGGGGGTGTTAGGTGTGCAAGGTATTAAGATCATTAATAGCAGAAATATGGTATTTAATGAGTCTGAAATGCCATGTTTGAAAAATAAGATTGATAATCCTAAAGAGCAAATCAAAGAGAATACTTCACAGTTTGAGGTGAAGTTAGCTAAACTCAGTCACACTCAACCTGAAAATGTTGAAACTGATGTTGAACAATCTGATGAAAATATTGTTAACACGGATGAAGGTGAAGTAGATGTACCTCAAGCTAAGGTTGAAACTAAAATTGAGAACATAAATATCCCCACAAATGAGACTAGCATTCGAGATTGACAGTTGGTTAGAGATAGGGAAAGGAGACAAGTCAAACCAAATCCAAGATATAAAATGAATAATTTGACTGACTTTGCTCTTATCTTTGGGGAATCTCTAGAACATTCAGAAACTTCATCTTATGAAGAGGCCATGAATAGTTCTGAATTTGAGAGATGAAAAGATGCTATGAAAGGGGAAAATGAAATCCTTACTTGATAATAAAATATGGAAACTTGTAAAGAAACCTGAAACTCAAAGAGTTGTTCAATCAAAGTCAAGGAAGGAATTAATTCTACAGATCCTTTGAGATATAAGGTGAGACTTGTGGCCAAGGGTTTTACTCAAAGAAAATGAGTTGATTATAATGAAATCTTCTCTCCTGTAATCAAATATAAAAGAATAAGATTGATTCTTGCACTAGTTGTTTAATTTTATTTGGAACTTGAACAATTAGATGTCAAGACTGTTTTTTTACACGGGGAGCTAGAAGGGGACATTTATATGAGTCAACCCCAATGTTTTGAGGAAAGAGGAAAATTTGATTTGTGTGTAAGCTGCAAAAATCACTGTATGGACTTAAACAATGTCCTAGACAGTAATACATAAGGTTTAACAAATATGTACTGAAAATTGGTTTCAGGAGAAGTGAATATGATCATTGCTTGTACTATAACAATATTAAAGTTGAAAATAAGGTATATCTACTTCTATATGTAGATGATATGTTGCTAGCTAACTCTAGCAAAGCGGAGATATTAAGGCTTAAGAATCTTCTAAAATCTGAATTTCATATGAAAGACTTAGGGAATGCCAAAATTTTTTTAGGGATAGTTATTAACAGAAATATGAAAGAAAATATACTAACCATATCTCAAGAAACATACTTAAATAAAGTTATAACCAAATTTGACATGAAAGAAGCTAAGTCTGTGAATGTTCCTCTTGTATCCCACATGAACCTCTTTTCAGCCCAATGTCCTAAAATTGAATCTGAACTTAAAGATATGAAGAACATTCCATATGCTAATGCCATAAGGTCTGTTATGTTTTCTATGGTTACAACTAGACCTGAGTTGGCATATTTTATCGTTTTTCTAAGTATATTTATGTCTAATCTAAGGAAACCTCATTGGGTTGGGTTAAAGTGGTTATTGAGATATATAGTTGGAACACTTGGAGCAGGTTTGGTGTTTAAGAAGGGATCTGATCCATTAATATTGAAAGGGTATGTAGACTCTGATTTTGCTGAGGATAAAGACCAAAGACAGTTTACTACTGTATATTTCTTTACACTTGGTGATAATTGTATCACTGGAAAGTCACAACTTCAATCTATTGTCACATTATCCAGTACAGAGGCTAAATATGTGGCAATAGCTGAGTTTGTAAAAAAATGTATCTAGTTAAAGGGAATTTTGGAAGAATTGAATTTGTTTACATAAGCCACCTATAATTTTCATTGATATTCAAAGTTCTTTACTATTATGCAAAAATCATGTTTATCATAAAAGATTCAAGCATATTCAGGTGAAGTGCCATTTTATACGTGAGAAAATTGCATGTGGTGAGATTATACTTGAAAAAATTCATACTGGCATAAATACATCTGATATGGAACTAAAATTCTACCTCTAAATAAGTTTAGAATTTGTTTGTCTTTATTGTATATTGATACTGGTCAGTCATTTACAGGTACCTAGGCGATGATGTAGGGTAAAATACTTGTCAAATGCATTGTAGTAACTAGAGAGAGTGAGATGTTTCAGAACGAAGGTGAAGATTGTGGATTGTGGTTCTAAAACCCAATTTCATAAGCAAAAGTGCATTTCTTACTTAGTCAGTTTACTTGGCGTGATTTTATTGGCCCATTTGATATCACTCAGATCTATTTTAGTTTGGGACTTACTTGGATCGTTGGATTAAATCTAAGGCTGAGGTTTAATATATATATATTTATATGCCTCCTAAGGCTACTATACCGTCACTTTTTTCAATGCCTTTAATATGGTTCTTAATCAGATTCTCTCTGTGAGGCGATTTTGAGGGTTTCTTGGAGGGTTTCCATTCAAATATTGTTGTAATTAGTCTATCGGTTTATATTGTTGGGTCAAGTCTAAGCTTTGGTTATTGAGTGTTTACAGAGGCTATGTATAGTGTTTTAGGTTATATTAAATCTGTAATTGTATAAATTAGGCAGATTTGGGAGATCCGATTGTGGATCGATGACTGTGTCTTGGTTGTGCATTGATTTTTCACTCTCTCTTGATGGTTCTTGCTTAGTGATAAGCTAAGTTTACCTCTGAGCCCCACAGATTAGGCATTGCCGAACTGGGTGAACAATTCTTTGGTGTTATTTTTCATTTCTGCACTGCGTATGTTCTAATTTTTGATTGTTTGTGCCTTATTTGGGTGAATTAAACCCAACAATGTTCCTCGTTACATATTTATAAGTCATTGCATCCATAAGCATACATGAACTTTCAAGAAATTAGAATTTTTCGAATGTCAATGAGTCAAGGAATATTTTTGAAGATATGTATCCCGAATGTTTTATTACGAGGTGTATATCTATGTCATGAAAGGTGTGAATGAGAAATGAGGCATGGGGGACCCCGCACCCGACTAATGTTCAAGGTTCAATAATAATGTTAATAATATCCGTTTTACAATTCTATCGATAGGACTCGACAGGGTTCCAAATAATAATTGTCCACTGCATTCTAATTGGCTAGGCGATCGATACATCAAGTGAGCTCACGATGTCAACGTTGAGTTTCTAAAGAAAAGGGGATGCACATTGAGAAATGTTTTTTATTTTAAAGTAATTCATAAGCATATCATAAACATGTATCATATGCATGATGTTTGTTTAGTGAGCGTTACCTCATTCCACATTTTCTCTTCTCAATTTTCAGTTGATGAAAGTAAAATGATTCGAGATGATAACTTGTGGTGACACTGACTTAGTATCACATTTAAATATTGACTTTATTTTGTAAATAAAGTTAACATTCAATTTAATTGTTCTATCTATTATTAAGCACGAATATTTATTTTTTTTAAAAAAAGTCATCCATCTTTATGATGTTGAAGAAAAATTAAATCGTCTTTCCGCATTTTTGATTTTAAGAGAAAATTAAACAATAATACTTCCAAATCTAAGTATCTAAATTTGGGGCCGTTATACGCAATCAATTATTATAAAAATTGATGATTAAGATTAAAGAGATAGATATGATGAACTCGTGAATCCTAACACAACTTATATAGTTGCTAATTATTTTAGTAAATTCAAAATAAAAATCACAAAAAGAAGAGAATCACTATTAATTGTCATCAACCGAATTGAACTTAGTAATAGTTGAACCATCGGTTAGATAATAGGTTTTTATGGTAATAATAATTCGGTCTCTTAGGTCAACTTTATTAATTGTTGTGATAAGTAAAATTGTAAGATATAAAATTAACAATAAGTTTTTATGGTCGTTTTGTTGTAATTATTTTTACTTAATATTGGTTTAAATTATTTCTGATTTTTTTTTCTTCTTAGATGATCACTTGTTTTCCTTTGTTTCATCGACAGGGATTGAAAAGAAGCTATAAACCATAATAATATGCAATGATTAATCCCAACATTGATAACAGTGATATGATGAGGGAAACTAGTCAATGGGATTAATTCTCACATTGGTTGTTGATGAGGAGATGAGTCCAACTTGTGAATATTGTGGGGCTTTGCATTAGACTAAATATCGCTTATTATTGGCTACTCTAGAAAAAGTGAAGAAATCTTTCCAGTATGATTCATCTTTCCAATATAATCCATGTGAAGAAGATAATGATGGTGACATGCATATAAGAGTCTTTGAAATACTAAACTATAAAATGATTGAAGCCTAGAAAATTCTGGATGAGCCAAATAACATGTTTATAGAGGATCAATTAGCCATTCAACCTAAGTAATCAAGAACTAAAGAAGAAGAATATGTACAAATCGAAGACATAATCATGACATAGCCAAACAAACCAGTGGCACTCAAATTAGCATGCAACCTCCAACTTTATTGATTTTGTGATAGAAGTAGATAAGAAGATTGGAGTAATCTTGAGATCAAATCTAAAAATTTAGACGAATCTTATCATATTTAAAAAGGAAAAATAAGATTTTGGAGGATGTGTGAAGTATGGTCCAAGGATTATATATGCAACCTAAGTAAGACCTCCAAAGCCTTATTCAAAGTGTTGTTAAAAATCATCACCCCAAGTCGAGCTTGAAATATAAATCAAGAACTATGGAAGGAAAACCATCTTTCTAACTGTGAACTTTTTCAATTTACGTTAATGCATTACATATAGAGAATAGGATTGAATATTACCCCTTAGAAATTTTTCCAACTCCAAAAAAAACATTAAAAATGGGTGTTGACTGCAATCAACTGTTGGTTTCCAAATCGCGATTAAATTAATCTTACCATTTGTTGGACAACTAAATTACAAACTTTCGGAACTTGTATTGAATAAATATTTTATGATTTTGGAATGACGAGGGGAAATTTATAAAGATTTCAATGTGAATGACTTATGTTGTAATTAATGAAGGACATGGACTAAATAATAGAAGAATTTTGGTACCTAATTGAATAAAATTTCAAGAAAAGAGAACCCAAAATGAGCAAGAAATAAATCAAGAACTTAAGATTTCATTGTTTTTAAAAGAAAAGGTCAATGTGTAAGGTCTGATGGCCCAAGAATAACTAACCAAGAGGAGTTGGATTGATTTTTTCAAACATTTTCAAAAATAAAATTTATATTAAGCAAGTCGAGAGAAAATAGTTCAAACAAAGTGTAAGCTTAAAAAAATAACAATAAATAAAAGGGTAAAGAGGATGCAAACAATATAATTGTGAATGTTTAATTCAAAGCAATGATCTACGTTATCCATTACCAAGCTCTCCATCATGAGTAAAGCCTTTTCATTATATTAGTTGACTTATGGTACAATTCAAACACTTACAATGCTTTCGATGACTTATAAACAAGGAGCACTCATTCTCACAAAAGATTGAAATTTACGAGACCTCAATATGACCCACAAATATGAAAAATATTTTTACAATTGAAACTTATCTCTTAATAAATGACGTAATTAAATTAAGTACCCAGAGAGAATAACACTTCAATGAATTGCAATAAATCATAGTTCAGTGTTACATAAGGAAACTTTGATTAAAATGATGAATGCAAAAGTTAATTCAATCAATCAAAATTTTTCAAAGTGAATAAAATGATGAAATAAATAAGATGTAAACTCAAATAATTTTTGCTCAAATGTACCTCACATTAATGCTCTTAAAAGTTTTGCAATGAATGCAAGAAATGAACGTATTTATAGAGTTCAATAACCAAAATAGACCGTGAAAATGGACAAGCAATCAGACGTCGGCCCTTGTATCTGGACGTACAAAAGCAGTCATTATGCGTTAAAATTAGAACTGTAAAAATTATACCGTTGCATGAACCGGACGTCTGTTGGTGGATCCAGATGTCCACCTCCCACATTTTTCTTTTGATCATTTTGACTTCAATGTTTTGAAAAATGTAGTCTTTTGAAAATCATTTTCTACTTATTTTTCAAGGAAAATGATACTGTAAAATATGATCTAAGTTTAAATATCAATTTCAAAATTTTATATTTGATCGAGAACTTTTTATGCGAGTGTTTATAAGAGTTTTGTGCATAAAACTTATTTTTCGAGCTTTCATCATTTATTGCTAAAGATTAAAGTGTTTATACCTTTACAAATGAATAAGAGCGTATAGTCTATGATCTTTCGTTGACATTTGACTTTTAAGATCATGTCTTAAATTTTTTATTTGAATGCTTAACTTCAATCTCGACCTTTATTGTGAGCCCGATTTGTATTATGAAAGTCTTGATAACGACTTTTTGGCCACTATTGATCAATTTAACATTGAATGCTTTGAAAAGTATAATGACTTAAATTCAATTGTTAGAAACAAGATTAACTTGTTTATCATGATCAAAACACTAAGGATAAAGTCAACCATATGTCAAACATTTCTCCCTTTTTTATTATAACAAACAAGATGATTGCAAAGTAAGATCGAAACAATTGATAAGGAGTATAAATCATGTAATTTATATATTCTCCCCATCTTTTACAAACCAATAGACATCCATTCAAAGCATATATCTATCTCAACTCAAGCATATTCTCAATTCAAACCAATAGACATCCATTCAAAGCGTACATCTATCTCAACTCAAGCATATTCTCAATTCAAGCATATAATCTATCATATTAACCTCTCATATTTTTCCCCTTTTAGTATAAGCAAAAAAAAAATAAAATAAAATAGAGGAGTAAGCATGTACATTTATGAACAAAACACAACCATTGGAAACAATAAAAAACCTGCTTAAGTAAAGATATGCTGACAAGCAATGTAAAACCAAAATTGAAGATATCTCATTCATAGCATAAACATACCAAACCATGTGTTTACGAAATCAAAGACATAAATGTTAGATCAACATAAAATGTAAATAATATCTAAGGCTCTAAGGAGGCGGTGGAGGAAAGTATGCGTCGAATCAAGCGTATAATGCATTTTGTTGAGCTTGAAGTGACTCTTGTTGAGCATTGAGTGCCTTTTGTTGAACATTTAGTGCATTTTTTTGAGCTAGCTCTTGGTGAAGTAATCCGGCTAGCCCATCAATAGAAGAGGCAAGTGAATTGATTCATACATTCAGAATATTATAGTCATCCTTAGTAAATGTGAAACCACTAGTAGGAGGAGGAGCACTAAAGCCGGGAACATCATGAGGTATGCTAGAAACAAGTGGTACATAATCGTCGTCGTCATCTTCATCTCGTTTGAAAGGTAAAGTCGAAGGACCTAATATCGGAACAAAGTCTTGCTCCTTGATGATTTTCATGCATTTGAGAGTTTGAATGTTGATGATATCGGTTGGATGGAGTTAAATGGAAACCTAACCATTTAAGGATACGTTAATGTGTTTAAAGATTTTGGTGAGTAGCATGCCATAAGGTGAGGCTAAGCGAGTGGCAGATTTAAGAATTTTCATATGGCCGATAATAATAGTTGGAAAATCCCAAATTCCATGCAGTAATCCCTTTTAACCTTAGTTTTACAATTTGACAATACGATTGAATTTGACTAATCAATGTTTCTATTTTATTTAACAATATCTCTCGAGTGATGTCAAGTATACTCTTATATATTACCCAAAAATATTTCTATGATGAATATGAACATATAAAAATGCATAAATTTTTATGAACACTTAAAAATTCACATATGGCATAGCAGTACATTTCTATCCCCTATTGAACCCTATGACAACTTATATACCTCGAACATATTTCCCTTTTTTGAACGCATAAAATAGGTCACCACATTCATACAACTATCGTGCACAATAATTTTGGAGAAAATATAATCATATAAATAATTCAATATTTAAAAACCTGTTATGAAGAAATAAAGATTAAAAATTCATATTACATGGTTCATCATTCTCCTAACATAAATAAATCTGGCCTAACATGTTATGAAGAAAAAAACAAAATAAATATTGAAGAATCAATATCACCCAAATAAAGCTTCAATTGAATCTTCGAGGCTTGGAATCGATCTTCGTGTTTCTTGCTGCTTCTATTCTCCCAAAATCTCTTAGAATATGTTATAATGCATGATAACTACTTCTGGATGCCCCTAGGTCTTTAGACGATGTCCCAAGATTTTTTTTTTGCATAAGAGTTGGAATTAAATTAGGGAACTATAAATATTTTCTCGATTTAGCCTAGGTGGGCGCCCAGTATAAAATAGGGCGACCACCAAGGCATATAAAACGGCCCTTGTTATTGAGGTTTAGGGTCGGGGGGCTGCCTAGTTATTAAAATTTCAAGAATTTTTCTTTAAGCCTTTTCTTCATTATTTCTTCCATTTTGGTCCTCCACATCAAATTACTTCGATTGTAGTGCTTCAACTTTTACTCAATGCATCTTAGTCCCCGAATTTCCATCCATTGGCCAATTGTTCCTTCTTTCTTTTCCAGTTGCTTAGAAACGGGTCTAAAATTGAAATAAGATAAAATTAACCTAAGTTAAATAAAATTCAATACTAAAATGACACAAAACTTAGTAATATAGCTCTAATAAGTGCATAAAAATGCACTTATCTATAAAAACTTCTTGAATAAAGTCACTTAGTAATGTGCCTTTAACACTTATTTTCTCTATGGCAAACAAAAGCAAGAATCATGCGAATTGATTTTAATTTAGCAATCGGTGCAGATGTTTCCTCAAAATCGATGAATTTTTCTTGAATGTAAACCTGAGCCACTAATTTAGCCTTGTTACGTACAATTATCTCATTTTCATCTCGTTTATTTCTAAAATCCATTCGTACCAATAATGCTTTGATCATTTGGTCTAGCGACTAAATCACAAACATGATTTTTTTTTTCAAATTGATTTATTTCTTCTTGCATGGCTAGAATCCAAATTTGTCAAACTTGACTTCTTTAAAATTCTTTGATTCAATTTGAAAAATAAATGCACAATTATTGAAATGGTTTCTAGTAGAAGCTCTAGTATTTATACCTTATAATAGATCACCAATAATAGGTTATTTTGGATGAGAATAGAGAAACCTCCATTCTTTAGGTATAGTGGATCACTGTGTGCTTTGGGGGGCTTTATTTCACCTTGTTGTGCATTTGCTTCTATCTCATGTTGATCTTCAGGATTTTTAGGATGTTCCTTATTTTGATATTGGATGTTCATTTGCTCAAAAGGAATTTTCAATCCTTCATCATTTACAATACTTTTCTGTTGATCAAGAGCACTAGTTTCATCAAATGTTACATTCATCGATTCTTGAACGACTAAAGTTCTTTAATTAAAAACTCTATAGGCTTTGCTGACGGATGAATATCCAAGAAAGATTTCAAATCGAATTTTGAATCAAATTTTCCAAGTTTTCTTTTTGTGTTTAAATTAAAACATTCACAACCAAATACCTTGAAATAACCAATATTGAGAACTCTATTTTTCCAAAACTCATATGGAGTTTTTGTTTTCGTTTGACTAACTAAAATTCTATTAACAATATAGCAAATGGTATTAACGGCTTTGGTCCAAAAAATCTTGCGACTACCAAAATTCTATTTATGATATAGCATGCGGTATTAACGGTTGCGGCCTAAAAATATTTTGGTAAATTATTTTCATTTAGCATAGTCCTAGCCATTTGTTGTAACGTACGATTCTTCATTTCTATTACACTACTTTGTTGAGTAGTTCTTGGAGTCAAAAAATTATGTTCTTTTCCATTTTCATTGCAAAAATTATCAAATGTTATATCATCAAATTCTCCACCGCGATCATTTCTAATAGTTTTAATAATATATCCCCTTTCATTTTGAACCTTTTAATGTAAGTGTTTAAATATATTCAAGTCTTCAACCTTTAAGTTCAAAAATAGGACCCAAGTAAATTTGGAAAAGTTTTCGACGATGATGAAAGCATAATGTTTACCATTTAAGCTAACGATTCTATATGGTCCAAAAATATCCATATGAAGAAGTTGTAAATGTTTTTGTAATTATAGAGTGTTGCTTAACTCTGAAAGAACCTTTATTTGTTTTCAAAATTGATATTCTTTTTAAAATTTTAAATTTGTCAATCCGATAACAAAAGAATTTTTGAAAATTTCTAAAAGTAGGTCCATGCTAACATGACATAATCTTCTATTCCACAACCAAGTATCAATTTTTAAATTTGATAAACATTTTTCTTCACTTTTGAATTCAATATTTATGATATAAATATCTTTACTTTGACTTCCTATAAGCATAACCTCTTTGATGTATCATCATCATTGAGGCATTTGGAAAAATCACATTTAATATGATAACCTTTATTACATAATTGACTAATACTAAGCAAGTTATGTTTAAGGTTATCTACTAATAAAATATTTTCAATAGAAGGAGATGAGTGATTACCAATATTTCCAATGCCAATAATCTTTCTTATGGTATTATCTCCAAAAGTGACATGACATCCATACTTCTTTTTAAGGTTTGACAATAGAGCTTGATTTGCAGTCATGTGCTCTTTATTTTCTTTGGTACTTATAAGAATAATTCAATTTTTGATCTAAGATACCCTTACAACTTTGGGTATTTGGTAGTTCAAGTGGACTCTTGAATTCACTTATGTTTGCTTTCAAAGTGTAATTTCTTTTTGGTTAAACGATTAAAAGCAATAGGTCCATTTTTATTACAAAAACTATGTGTAGTGTTTGGAAAAGATGAATAAGATGCTTTGACAAATAAAATTTTGAGAGATTTTGTTTCAAAAAGAGTTTGTATCCAATTCCTCCTTGTCTAAAACACATTTTTGTTCATCAAGCATTAAGTCAAAAATTTTCTTTCCTTGAATAAACTTGTAAACAATCTTAGACATATCTACAACTTTTTCTATTAAAGAGAAATTCTCTTTAATCAAATAATTGTAATAAATTTTTTCTTTTCCAAGATCCTTTTGAATTTCTAAAATTTTCTATACTTTATTTTTAATAAAGAGTTATTCCTTTTAATGATCGAATGATACAGAGCAAGTTTTTTAAATTCCTAGGGAATTTCATCATAAAAAGTAGATAAATCATCGTATGAACATTTTTCATTAGAATTTACTTCATCTTCGATTTTCATGAAGCACATGTTGGTAACTTCCTCTTGACTTTCATGTTAATCATGATCTTTATCGTCACTTCTATCCCATGTTACTTGTAGTGCTTTCTTTTTTATGAATATTTTCTTTCTCTTCACCCTTTTCCTCATAGCAAATGATCTTTTTGTTTTCTCTTCCCCATTTGTCTCTTTCTTTTGAAATTGCCGTTTGTCACGAAAAACTTCTCCATTTCTTAACAAGAAGAACTAGAACATCAAGTTCTTCATCACTCACATTTTCATTTATAATGCCTTTATCAATTCTCGATTTTAATGCAATATGGTACTTAGAAGGCTCATTTGTTTCTTCTTTACTTTTCCTCATTTTTACCTCTATCTTAACATTATTGAGCTCATGAGTCATCAAAGTTCCATAGAGCTCTTCTAATGGATGTGTTGACATCTTTTGGATTTTTTATCAACATCCTTATTGAGTCTCAATCCTCTGAGAGAGACCTAAGTATTTTACTTACAAGTTCACCATTAATAAATTTTCGATCAAAGCCTTTGAGACAATTAACAATATCGGTAAAATGAGTAATTATATCAACTCCAGGTTTATTTTATATTTCATAAAGAAAATTTCAAATTCTTTAATCAAAAGATTTATATTAGCTTCTTTTACTTTGCTAGTACCCAAGCGAATAACTTCTATGGCATGCAAAATATCAAAAGCGGAATCACATGAGCTAATACGATTAAATTTAGAATTATCTAAAGAACAATAAAGTAGATTTTTGGTTCTAACATTTAAAGATAATTTTTGTTTATCCTCTTCATCGTACTCCTCTCTAGATTTTGAAATGGTTTCATCTTGTTTACCATCAACCTTGATAATTTTTGTAGGCGTATATAGATCAAATTCATTAACATTCCAAGCATTATAATCTATTGAATGAATATAAATCATCATTCTAGCCTTCTAATAGTTATAATGAGTACCATCAAAGAAAAATGACGATTTGTAGAATATACCTCATCATTTTGAAGATTGTGGTTAGCCATAACTCAAAATTGTAAAATCTTAATTATAAAGTGATCACCTTACACTGATACCAATTAATAGCTCAAGAATAACTAAGACGGTGTCAATTGGTTTTTAAAACTTTTTCGAAAAATAAAACTTATATTAAGCAAGTCGAAAGAAAATATATCAAACTATTTGTAAGTTTAAACAAAATAACAATAAATAACGGGTAAAGAGTATGCAAACGATATAATTGAGGAGGATAGATCCAAAGCAGTGATCTACCTTATCTATTGCCAAACTCTCCATCACGAACAAAGTCTTTAACTATGTTGATTGATTTATTGTGCAATTCAAATCCTTACAATGCTTCCAGTGACTTACAAACAAGGAACACCGACTTTTATAAAATCTTGAATTTTACAGTACCTCAATATGACCCACAAATATGAAGAGTCGATTGTTTAAACCTACAAATTGGATAAATGGGTAGAGACACACTTTTATGATTGTCACGATTGTTTAATGAATTCTTTGGTGATTGAATGACATCATAAAAGCTTATTCAAATTCAAATAGAGATATGATGGGTTGACATAATTGGGTAGGATCAGTTTGAACTCGATAGAGATAAATCAATGAATTTAGAAAAATTCAATCGAATACACATAATAAATTATTATATAAATTGGTGATTGAGATTAAGTGAATAGCTCTGGTGAATTCGTGAACCCCAACACTTAATCCATCATATAAAAAATCCACTTACACACTTGTTTATTATTTTAGTAGATTCAAAATAAAAATCGTAAAAAGAAAAGAAAATAATATTAATTATCTTCAATCAAATTGAAAATAAAGACAGTTGAGCCAATGATTAGATAGTACCTTGTGAAAACAGTAAGACAAACTCTTAGGTCAATTTATTACTTATTTCGATTTGTACACTTAGACAATATAAAATAAACAACAAATATTTGTAATGATAGAATTTTCCATTTTGTCATTGTCCTAGGTCAATCTTTACGTTTACAATTATTAATTTCTAAAGTTAATCCTCTATCACCTGGTTTTAGTAACCTACACCCTTCTTGTACTTGTCGTTTTCTTGAATTTTTATATTTTTTAATCTTTCCATTCGTATAATGTTCTAGGGGGAAAAGGCACTTTCCTCCAATATTCTTGGTCTGTTTCTTGTTTAGGTCTTTTATTACTTTTATTGTTTTCTTCATCTTAATTTATTTGTTCTTTTCTTTTTATCTTCTTTTATGTGAGCTTTAATTTCTACTTCTCTAGATTTTCAAATATTCATATAATATTCCAAATCTATACATCGAATTTCTTTCTTATAATCACCACTCATTTTCTTCAATGTCTTCACTTTTTACATTAATTTCTACATCACTTTCATAATCTTCTATTTCAAAATATTTAAATTCTTCTTCACTTTCAATTTGTTTTGTATATTCTGCTTGATATAAATTCTATTTTTCAAATCTGATAATTAAAGTTTCATTATATTGCCTTCTCGTATCACTATTGATCCATCTAAAAACTTTCCTAAATTCCAATCTAATCGTGCATTTAGTTTTGAAGAATTTTATTTTTTTTTAGCTATAATGACTGTTATACATTTTTGTCCTAACATAGTAATTACTTGATCGCCTTCTAATTTGTAATTAGTAGTGCTATTTTCAATAAGTGTCCTTTAGATTTTTTACAAATTAATAGATTATCTTCATCATCTTTTTCATTTGATATCCTCGGACTTTTATTCTTATTTTAATGTCTTCTGTAGAACCTTTTTGTTTTAACTAAATAATATAGTATAAAATATGTTATTCGTCCTTTATTATTCATATCTAATTATACACTTCCTAATAATTCTTGTTGTATACTGTGAATCTAATATCATATAAACACTATTCTAAGATGGGCATATATGCTCAGTGCTTTTTCGAAATGCTTCGCATATAGGGTATGCGCGTGCAATCAATCCATTTCTTAGACTGCATATGCATGTTTAAACGTCAAAAACACATTTGTGCTAAAAATTGTGTCAAAATTAGGTTGGCAAAGCCAAACACATTTTTATAACTTAAAGAAAGCAAATTGAGCCCAACACACATCAAATTAACTCAAATCACTCAAGCCCATGATTACATACAACAATATGTAGGGTTTTGATGTTTGAAAAATAATCAAAAATCATAACAATTTTTTCTTAGAGTTGAAACTATCTACGCCGAGCCCAAGCCTACTATTTCTTTGATCTTTCTCTAATTTTACTGGCAAGTGATACTAGTAATGAACAATCCTGGATTGTTAATAGTTGTGATGATAAAGATGATGTTAATAACGATATTCTACCATTTACAAAGGGCAATAGAAATTCTCAAATAAAAATAAAAGAGCCCGATGATGATTTTACACATGTAACGGAAGATTACTTGGATTAAGAGGAGTTTGAATTAGAATTCGATAAAGAGTCAGAAGATTTTTAGAATTTTTTATTTTTTTTAAGTTGATGTTCATGTCTAATCTAATTGTAGGAATTGATTACCAAGTAATTATAGCATTTATGATTTTGAGTAATATTTTTTATTGAAAATTTAAAGAATATGTATAATGTTTAAATAATGTATTTATTTATTTATCAGTTTAAAATAATGTTAAAAATTAAAAAAGGCCTAATTTCGTATATCTTCACATATGCATGCACATTCTTGAAATGCTTGATTCTTGACCAAAACGCGTTTGTTAGGTATTTAATGTAATTGACAAGTATGTGAACAAAAAGGACTTAAATTGATACGTTGTAAAAGTCAATGAGCATTATGCAATTAGAAAAAGTTGTGTCATTTTAGGTCTAGGGTTCGAGAATGGGAAATAAGGAAAAACGACGCCAAGGTTTAGCTCGAGCGTCAAAAATAGAAATTGTGTCGTACGCCGTCGCCTTGCCTTCGCGCCGTCCCGTAGCCTCGCCTTCGCTCGAGCGACAACCTGTTGCTCACCTATCGTTCGAGCGACAGTACTATCAGAAAATTTTTTAATTCATTTTTTAAAGGCTTTTTATCATACACATTCATTCTTTAACCTAACCTATAAATACCAAACACCACATAATGGTTTTTCTAAGGTTGAAACATTGCGAGAACTTGAGAGCTTCATCTTTTCATCTTCAATTCATTGAGAGGCTTCAACCTTCATTG
>CAIGRB010075183.1:1455-14315 GCA_903798255.1 Fraxinus quadrangulata
TTTTTTTTTTAAATTGATGGAATGATGTTCTTACTGGGGATCCATTTCTTGATATTTACTTTTCCATTATTGTGTTGAAGATAATCAAGCGTGGGACTCGGTCCATTTTCTTGATTTTATGGGTTTTTTTTTATTGAAGTGTGTGCTTTCATTGTTTTGTATGCTGGGCTACTCTATGTTTTACCATTAAAGCTTGGATTCAGTATATACTGTATAATCGTTTTGCAATTATTTTTTCTGATAAATAATTTACTTGATGACAATTTTGCGAGGATTTGTTACTTTTAGATCATCTCGCAAAGAATTGAACTCATTGAACTGAGCGGTGAATAAAGATTTACGTAGCCGATTAGCTTACTGTTTTTGTTGTTGAGGATGATGACAATTTCATTTTAAGTTATTGGAAATTGATTGTAGCATGGCAGATGATAAGGCTTTTAGGTGTTGAAGGCTAATCGAAAAAGGTGGAATCTTAGAAACTCGGGTAGGCTCGGCTACCCTTAAAGTCCTTTTGTTTGTCCAGATGTAAACTTGAGAGGAGAAGAGACTAGAGAGAGCACAAGTGGGACACAAATGCTCGACTCTCCCAGCTATCATCTTCCTGTCTCACGTTTAGAGTCCAATGACTATTCATCTTCTCAATTTAGAGCACGTTTGGCTAAGCTTATAAAGTTTGCTTATAAACAATATTAAGTTCTATAATCAGAGTTTGTTAGTAGAAATAAACATTAAGGTGGGAGTTAGTTTCGAAAGCAACTCTTGTGGGATTTTCAAGGAATCAGACTAGAGTCCTCATTTTTTCTTTTTTTGTGAAGCTAATTGACAAGGAAACATTCAAGTGGACGGCATCCTAAAGTAAGACAATGGGCTACAAGGAGGAGTTCAACAAAGGGAGTGTATATTCTGGGACGATTAACGGAAACCCCAGAGGCACTGCAGTACTCAAGAAAGAGTGGGTTCAAGAATTGCCAAAGGTATTGAACTATCCATTTGACAAATTCCTGTTTGCTTAGAAAAAGTTTATTCAACCTTGCATTTATAAAATGGTGATGACCAATTCTTATTGCAGGAAACATCTCGTGATGAAAATATTCAATTGTATCCAGTGCCGGAGTCTACACTCTGTACTTTCTGCATGAGTGAGAATAGTTGTAGGACGGTTCGATCAAGGACAAAACTGATGAACATTCTCTTAGAAAGAGGGAAGCCTCAGGAAGCCCAATCCCTTTTTAATAATTTGATTGAAGCAGGACATAAGCCATCTCTGGTAACATACACAACTCTTTTAGCGTCTTTAACAGTTCAGAAACGCTTTGACTACATTCATTCAATCATACGTCAAGTGCAAGAGACTGGGATGGAGCCCGATTCAGTTTTCTTCAATGCCGTTGTAAATGCGTTTTCTGAATCTGAGAACATGGAGGAAGCCATGAAAACTTTATTGAAGATGAAGGAGCACGGGATGAAACCGACTACTAGCACTTTCAATACATTAATAAAAGGGTATGGAATTGCTGGAAAGCCCGAAGAATCTTTAAGAGTAATGGAACTGATGTCTAAGGAAGAGAATGTAAAACCCAATTTAAGAACGTATAATGTACTTGTCAGGGCATGGTGTAACAAAAAGAATATTAACGAGGCTTGGAATATGGTTTACAAGATGGTAGCTTCGGGTATACAACCCGATGCTATAACTTACAACACAATAGCAACAGCTTATACTCAAAATGGGCAAATGGAAAAGGCTGAAGAAATGATACTGGAGATGCAGAATAATAATGTGCAGCCTAATGAAAGAACATTGAGCATTATAATCTCCGGATACTGCAAAGAAGGTAAAATAAGGGATGCCTTGAGATTTGTTTACAAGATGAAGGATCTTGGGGTGCGTCCGAATCTTGTCATTTTTAATTCATTGATCAAAGGGTTCTTAGACATTTCAGATAGAGATGGCGTTGACGAGGTAAGTATTCTTGTATGATTTCTGTTTAGTTACTTTTTTATCGTTTTATCTCTTGCACCCGGTTAGAAGAAGTAATGATAGATGTTGCAGTTGATAGGTCATTTACTTATTTTCAAAGACAAATATAAATTATCCAAAATCTTTACTATCCTTGGCACATGTTTTAGTGTTTGAGGGAACAATTGAAAAACATGCTTTGCCAGTATCTGTCTGAAATATTATTAGTGAAATTCAGAATTCAAATGATTTTGGATGCTCTATATCGAACATAAAACGTCCCAAATAAATAAACCCGCTTTAGTAAAGAGCCCGTAATTTTTTTCTTTCATTTCATAGATTTTGACATTGATGTCAGTTTTCAATTTTGATAGATTTTGACTTTGATGGAAGAATTTGGAGTCAAACCAGATGTGATTACTTTTAGCACCATTATGAATGCCTGGAGTGCAGCAGGCTATATGGTTAAGTGCAGAGAAATTTTCGATGACATGGTAGAAGCCGGCATAAAACCTGATGTCCATGCATACAGCATTCTCGCCAAAGGTTATGTGCGTGCCTTAGAACCGGGAAAGGCCGAAGAACTCCTGACTGACATGATCGAATCCGGTATTCGCCCAAATGTAGTGATCTTCACAACTATCATAAGCGGATGGTGCAGTACTGGTGCACTGAACTCTGCAATGAGGGCGTTTGAGAAAATGTGTGAAAGTGGAATATCTCCAAATTTGAAGACTTTTGAAACCTTAATTTTGGGTTATGCAGAAGCCAAGAAGCCATGGAAAGCAGAAGAAACCATCCAACTCATGGAACGATTCAATGTTCGACCTGAGAAAAGTACTTTTCTGTTGGTTGCAGAATCATGGCGTGCTGTTGGATTAACTAAAGAAGCTAATAGAATAATGATAAGTTTTAGGAAGCAAAAGACAGTGCGTCCACAAGAAATGCAGCAAGAGATGCCAGTCGAGAGCTTAGAGAAAATTTATCAGAAAGAAGCAGATAATGTTACTTTTTCGAGATTACAGATTCCTGACGTGATTGCCAGTGATCAAAAGGGGTCGGCTGCTCCTATGAAAAGAAGTCGAATGGTGTTAAGGGAAGCCGAGTTCTCATCTGAGAGCTTGTGTGCTGCTACTAAAACTATGAACCCGACTTTTAGGCTTCGGGAACGAGCTCCTATTGTTTGCCAGAGGCAATTTCAGGGGCAGCTCTACATGTCCAGTCAGATTGCACCCTTATATACAGTACTTTTCTTGAACTGAATGGCACGCAGAAACATCAAGAAAAGTACGCATTATTTCGCTTGAGAAGTTGATATTAAGGCATTGTTGGAACTTAATTGACTGACTGTTGTACATAGAAAGAAAATTGGGAAATCTCTCGTCTTTTCTTACGTGAAATGTTTGGTAAAGTGAATTCGACAGTATTAAAGAAAAGTAAGTTAAATCTTGTCCCAACAATTCCTACAGTGCAATAATCTTCGGAAAGCTTTATTGTTGGTGAAATTTAAACGTATGTTCACCTTTGCAGTTACAGAATGCTAAATGTAAAATCCATGAAAAAAGTGCATTTCATTACCCTAAAAAGAAAAATAGCAGAAACTTCAGCTGCCTAAGAGGATGTTTAAGCAATTTTTAAGAATTTAGTACCAAAATGTACAAAAATTAAGCTTATAATACAACAACAGACATATCTCAAGACAAGTATACTCGCTCAATGAAAATTTATTTACAGAAGTCAATATCAGCATACATCAGTTGTCATCGATACAGCATATCAAAAAACTACGTCAACATATATTTCAACCATCCTGTATCAGATACAAAATTGGAACATGCATCAGGTTGTATCTTTATTTCTTCTCATCCACCGGTGGAGAAACCCTGCTAATGAGCCATATCAAAACTGCACCGACAAGAGCACATGAGAGATGTGCTATAAGATTCACGTTTTGCACACCATAGACTCCTCTGTAACTGCTTGCTAAGTTTGTTGAAGCTTGGGCTGCTTCCATTACCTGATATGCCAAGCAAGCATCAAATTAAAGAAAGCCCGATAAAAGTTCCAGAGAAACACCCAGTTATTAGCCTCTCAGTTACGCAATTTTGGTAGTAATACAACTTACAAGTATAGCTGACTTGTGGGAAAACGTCCCATTTCTAATTATCACAAGGCATAAATGCAGCCAGAGGAAAATCTACTCTGTGTGAGTAAAGCCTTCTGAAGGCATGGTTCAACTAATAATTTAAGATTAACAAAGTATAGATTTAACTATCTTACTCGTTCCTGTAGAAACCCAAAGGATGTATACAATAGAATGATATTTATACGCTTGTTTTAATGAACTTTTATTGGATCAATTGTATGCATTTTGTATCAAAGATACATTCTTACCCACTTGTGTATTATAGTAATTCTGATCTTACTTAATACAAGAAAAGAAAATCTTGAGAAAGTTCCAGTTTACATAGAAGTTAATACAAGTCACATGAATCATTGATCAAGTCCTAATTAACCATAAATATGGATTGCGATACCTTCTCTACCACAAATTGTCCCAATATAAGTACTTCCAAGTATCTTTCTCCAATCCCACGACATCTGAATAGAAAGTAGACAAGTTAATACTGATATAGGAACTTCCACTTGCTAAAGTTAACTAATTGTATAATAAATAACTATACCTTCACAAGGAAGCTAATTGCCATCTATGCTCCAATAGAAACTGCATTTCTCGGGAGAATTAGCCATGAAACAAGGTTAGCCCCGCCACCTGTCAATATATAAGAAAGCCATAGTGCAAAGTTTCCTTCTTCCTCTTCAAAAAGTCTTCCTGGATGATAAAACAACATTATATTTACATGCCTACTTTCAACAGTGCCCACGGGCCACGTGTGAGAATTTTCTTGAAGAAAAAGGTGAAAAAAGGTCTTACCAAAAATATACAAGAAAAAGAGATTGCTGGATAGATGACTCCTGCAAGCGATATAGAGGAAACTATAAATAACAAGATCACAGAGATTGTAAATACATGCATCGGTATTTTTTAGTGAGTATTCCTACTTCAATTCAGATGTCCTTCAGAAATAGAAACACCTCGGTAGCTCACCAATTAAAATGACAGAATGTAGAGGTTATGAACTGGTACCAAGCAGGTTGGCTGTTGTACAAGTACAAGTTTTTTATCCACCGAACCTGGAAAAGAGCAATTCTTTTTCTATTAGCTTTACTAGTCCGGTAATCACAAAGTATTGGGAATCATATCTAACAGCTTTACATACATCATATTTTTTCAAGTCAAGTAACTACAATTGCGTCTCCGAAAGGCAAAAAAAAATTATCAAATATTGGAGTAGATATTACATTAGTCGCTGAATTATTGCAAAAAATTTATCAAATATTAGTCACTGGATTATCTTTTAGGCTCTACAATTTATTGATTACTGGGGTGAGACATCTGAAGATTGCTAATTCCACAAATAAAACACGAGAAAAAAAAAATGGTACAACAGCATAGAGAATAAATAGAATGAAGAAAGACTTTAGTTACGACAGAACTTTTTTAGAACCCGAAACATGTGATCTGCCATATATTCCAAGATTAATAAGTAGAATCCAGAATATGCCATTAACACGCTTCTATGGCTTCTGTTTCTCTTTGAGCCTCCCCATCTCCAGCTCCAATATAATGTCTAAAGGGGTGATCAAATTGCATAAATATTTTGGACAAAAATCTTCCAAGCAAGCATTTATTTGTAAAAGAGAGATCAACAAATTCCTGTGATGAAATAGACCAAGCACACGCCGTCAAAGAATCTAATACTAAATAGTTAATTGACCCTTGGAAGTTCAGAACTACTGAATTTTTAAGCTAAACAGGAATCCAATATTTCCAACTCTAAATGCAAAATTCGAAAACAAGAAGGTAATGTTAGCAGAGGAAACTCAAATTTGTACACCAAATGTTCGTGAAAATTCCCAAACAGGACTAAGAAAACTTAAGAACATTGTTTTAACATACTTTCATCTATACATACACAGAATTGAACACACTAAGAGAAAGCGCGAAGGGTTTACCTGAATTTCCGTTCATTTTGCATATGAAACGACTTGGACGCCCGGTGTGAGCGAGAAATGCAGAGTCGGGTTTTGTGAATAATTTATAAGACATAAGAAACTGAATTTTACAACAAAAGGAATTAAAGTGAGGGCGAGAGAGTGGCAGTGCCGCCGCCATTGGCATGAGCCTGGAGTGAGAAGGGGCATGGAGATTGAGCTCAGAAACTACTCCAAGATTGAACATCGTGTATTCCTATAAAAGGCCGGCTCAATTTTCTATTTATTGCTCTTTCAGCTTGTGTTTGGCAGAGATTAAAAGATTTTAATACAAACTCACCAACTAAGAGCTTGTTTGGTAGTAATTAAAATTGAAAATATAGTCGTTTGGTGACACTCGTCTAATAAAAATCAACAATAACGATTAATTTTTCAATTTTAATTCGATTTTAATTTCTCTCAAACAAGCTCTAATTTTAATCACATTTTAATCGCACATTTCGTCAAACTTTTGTCAAAAATTTACTAAAAATTTAATTTTAATCATCTCCAAACAAAAGCTTAATATTAAAAAGGTTGACCCAAGTTGTGGTAGGTTGTAATCCGGGTCTCTTGATATGATCATGCACCGTCTCTTCTTGCATTAGTCTTGGGTGAGGTTCCTGGCCTCTCCCCAACCCATCGTCCCTAGATTCTTTTGACAACACAATTCTTAATGATTCTGACCAGATCTCTTGAGAAAAGTCCTTTAAAAATAGAAGTAAATTGGTTCTGATTAAAATTTATAAAAGTTATCATAACATTTCTTAGTTAGTTGGAAATCGAGGCAGGAAGGGAGACATGGTCCCTGTCCCGACATCTCTCGAAAATCCCTAGTCAAGGCAGAGGACAAGGAGGGCGCCCTAGCTTTGCCTTGCTGCGCTGCTGTCACTTAATTGTAAGGAATCACTGGATTGGGGTGAGCTAAAATTTATTCTTTCGAAAGTTTCTCAAAATTCTTATAGGTAACATCGGATCCAATGAAAGCAACACCCCCACCAGAATCGAGTACAGTGATGCCTTAAATGTTGGGAGGCAATTAGCTGTCTTCGTTCTAGTGATACTCAAACCGATTAAACAACTAGCAGACAATATCAATATTGGTGTAAAGTTATACCTCACAATGATCTGATCACGCAAGTTTTGGTTGGTTTGGGCGAGGAATGCGCTCCTATTGTAGTTCAAATTAACAGCAGCGAGTCTATTTCATGGTATGAGTCGCAATCTTTACTCATGACTTATGAAAAGAGATTTGAGCGTCTCAATGTTGTAAAGAGCGGTATGGCATCAGTTAATCTAAACCAAGCCTCAGTCAATCTTGTGCAAAGGTTAAAGTCCAATGGTTACACAGGTGGAAGGTTTGGCTACGATGGAAGAAATGCTGGTGACGGAGGTAGGGGCAAATCAAGTGTGAACAAATGCCCTGTCAAGCATCCATCAACGAGGGGTTCGACTTGTAAGCTAGGTTCTTGCCAAGAGGCATTGTTATGCGATGACAACAAGGGATGAATCATCGTTAAATAACAAGACACGTCAACTATAAGGAGACAAAGCTCAATGGGCTACCTCACCCAAATGCTAGAGTAAGTGAGGATCATGTGTGACTGCCACATGGTGCCATCTCAAAGGCCTACGTGAGCTTCGCCTCTTTCATGGTGCTTACATGGCACCTTCGCAATTTCAGGATATAACTATAGTCCTCCAAGTCATCGTATATTCATGTTAGGCTCATGACATAATATTGGTGCTATAAAAATTTATGAGATGTCTTTTAATTTTTAGCACAACAAAGTATTTACGGAAAATCATGAAAACCTGTTCACTAACAACCTCTTAGTCTAGAAGCTTCTTAGGTTTTCAAAAGCCTTGCGAAATCATGACACCAAAGAAAGCACGTAAAGTTTTTCTTACCAATTTGGGCTAGACATTTTTTCGCAAGGAACATTTTGCACTCCATCCATTAAAATAACTATAATTTGAAAGACTCTTCCGAGTTTGTCAAGTCTACTGGTTTTAATTTTCTTATACTCCACATTCCATAATATTCCAATGAACATTTGTCGACCAAGACATCTACCAATTAATGTTATTCCAACATTAATTTAAACTAACGTAGACCATAATTATTCGATAATAGCATAAACTAACTTCAAGTTAAAATTGTTTTCTCAGACCAATCGCTCAAATCAACTTTCAAGTCACTTTTTATTTTTCAATTTATAATTTTTTTTCTTTAATTACGTGGCAATTTGATGAATTCACGTCACGATTACTAACACATGATCAACGTTAATAACTAACATATTAGCTGATTCATACGTTATTATTTGCGATCGGAGTGGATGGAGTGGAGGAATTTGTATCAAACTGAAATTGAACGGCTTGATTATAGTTGAGTTATTTGTAGCGTATTTTACCCTAATGGAATATCGAGATAAATCCTAATTTTCTATTATAATTCTAGTGAAGGGTGACCGCTGCCCACACAAAAATCCAAGATTGAGCAACAAAGCTCTATTTTATAGAGGAATTATAATTCTTATATAATTCCTTCAATACTCTATTTGTGCCACCTTTGAGCTTTCGTTTTCTCTCGCTCTTTAAGCGACCAAAAACTCTTTCCATCCATAGATTTCTCTTTCAAAATTTTCTTTTTCTTGCAAGTTTTCTCATGCACCCACTTTGAGCAAAAAATTCCCACCTGCATTTTTCATTTTCCACCCAGCAAAAATCTGGGATTTTACGTAAATTAGAGAAGATTAATACTGAAAAGTGAGAATTTTGGGTCAATAATGGCTGGGATTCAAGGAAAATGGAGGGCTTTTAGACCTTTGCTTACAGTTGTATGGAGCTTTCTGTTGGCTTCAATATTTGTTTCTGCTGAAAGAAGAAGCTCAAAGCAGAAATTTTTATCAAATAATGCAAATGGGTTTTCACATTCTGATTCTCATTCAGATGTTTTAACAAATTGTCTGAATTTTATATGGCAAGCCAACAAATCTGGGTACCAGCACGTTTGGCCGGTGTGTTGATTAAATCATTGATTCAGTTTCTTTTCATATTTCAATTTATTTTCTGCTTAATGTATTTGGGTTGAGTTTGATCTTCATTTTATTTTCATGTGTAATTTTGCATCATGCGTTTGATTGTTGAGTATTTATTTATATTGGAATTTTGAGGCTGGAGGTTTAATTTGGCAACTATTAAATCAATCATATGGGGCTCACTAGAGATAATATTTATTCAGTTTTTTTCAGAATTGCTGATGATCATTGATCAGTATATCCAAAAGAATCTTTGTGAATTTGTAGGATTTTGTTCTTTCATTTCTTGGTAGGTTGTTGAATCGAGGAGGGCTATGAGGTGGTTGGATCGGACTATTAACAAGTGTTGATAATGTTTCTTGTAATTCGTTTATACTTTAGACATGCACCGATGCACGCAGAAATGTGAAATTTTTATTGGAGATTTGCATATGACCATGCGCTTACTGGAAGAAAAGTAAGATTTTGTACCGAAAATGGGAAAGTGGTAACTAGCGGAAAACCTCAAAGAAATGGTTGATTTGTTGAATTGATCATACCTCTGTGCGTGTGTATGTAAGTGACAGAACTTCCTTAAGCCAGGGAGAATCAAACGTTTATGTGTTTTTTTGGGGTCATTATACAATCATGAATTCGTGTTATTATTTGAAAACGTGTGTGATGAGTTGTGCTTTTACACGGTTGATTTTGGTTTTCATGTTTTGGACTGGATGTCCTACTGGCATGGAAAACTTGTAACGTGTGACAATTTGGTATATCGTCTACAGGATCTGAAATTCAACTGGCAAATTGTTGTTGGTAGCATAATTGGATTTCTTGGAGCATCTTTCGGAAGTGTTGGTGGCGTTGGCGGTGGTGGGATATATGTTCCCATGCTTACTCTGATTATTGGATTTGATCCCAAATCGGCGACTGCTATCTCAAAATGTGTGTTACTAACCATATTCATTAATAGAAACACAATCTTGTTTCCATTCGATATACAAAGTTCTTTGTTGATTAAATGAACTCAAATACATTAAACTACACATATAACTTTAAACAGCCTCAAACCTGAAATTCTAAGTTTTGTCGTATTGCTGGAAGAAGAAACTATGCATATAAATTTTTTAACTGTCCTGAAGTTGTTGATTTTAAATACTTACAGCAACTGAAAGTTACCTTTAAATTATAATGGCTAAAGAAGAAATGAACATTTTTTAGTAAAAAGTTCGCATTCGGTTGTATGGAGTCATAAATACCTTGTCCAATTTGACAGGTATGATCATGGGAGCTGCAGTCTCAACTGTTTACTATAATCTTAAGCTCAGGCATCCGACAATCGACATGCCAATTATTGACTATGATTTGGCAGTTCTTATCCAACCTATGCTTATGCTAGGCATTAGCATTGGAGTTGCATTCAATGTGATATTTGCCGATTGGATGGTCACTGTACTTTTAATCGTTCTCTTTATAGGTAATTAATGGTTCTATTACAATTGGTTTGTTACGTATCCTTCTTTAGTGCCCCTTTTCTATGTGATATGACACTCTCAGGCACATCAACAATGACCTTTTTTAAAGGAGTTGAAACTTGGAAGAAAGAAACCATAGTGAAAAAGGTAATCATTTCAACATTTTTACGCAGTTGGTGGCATTATGGTGTCTTATGTTATTCACATGTATCGTGAATCTCTTAGATGAAGATTCTAAATAATTGAGTTGTGGCAAAATCTAAGTGCAATATATTTTTATATTCTTGGAATCCTCCTGTTTTTCTTGGAATAACCTGTCGCTCTTTCGTATTGAATGACAAATTGTGATCTTGCTTCAGGAGGCTGCAAAGCGATTGAAGACAAACGGTGAGTTCATTGAGAGACTTCTTAAACGAGTTAAAACATTGACAACATGTTTGAAAAGGTGGATTAGATTGCACTCAACAACATTAAAAATGTAAAAGAAACTAAAATCTTGTCCATACGGTCTAATACTACATACCAAAAAATTGCATCGAAGAATCACGTTTTCTTTTTCTTTATTCCTTTTTGGCCCTCTCTTTCTCTAACAACTAAGCATGTGTTTTCCTGTTCTGCAAGGCAATGATACCGAAGAAGCAGAGTACAAGCTTCTTCCTGGAGGCCCAAGCAATGACACGGAAAATGAGGTCAAAGGCTTGGCAGAGCCCGAGGTGAGATATATTTCAGTTCTATTATGAATTTCCAATATTCTCAAATATAATACTACTCATTACCTCAGGTCGGTATCCTCGAGAACGTTTGTTGGAAGGAACTTGGGCTTCTTGTCTTCGTTTGGATTGCATTTCTTGCACTGCAGATTTTAAAGGTTTTATTTTTTGCCTCTTTCCTCTCAAAAATTCTTTTCATTTTTTTCTCTTAATTTGTTGGTATCTCTAAAACTTGCTCCTCAAATTGGAACAGAACTATACAGCTACATGTTCAGCAATATACTGGGTGGTGAACTTGCTGCAGGTATGTGTACACAGTTATATGCATATTCGGAAAACTTTGTGGCCGATTCTGGTGATATGTTAAAACTCTTGTTATACTTTTTTCTTGATTCATTCTAAACTACCATTACACTGCTCTACAGATCCCTGTCTCTCTTGGCGTATCTGGCTACGAATCGATTTCCCTGTACAAGGGATGGAGAAAAATTGCATCTAAGGGAGATGACGGCTCCAACTTGAAAGTGCGCCAATTGATAACTTATTGCTTGTTTGGTGTACTGGCTGGTATTGTAGGGGGTCTACTTGGACTAGGAGGTGGATTTATCATGGGTCCACTATTTTTGGAGTTAGACGTTCCACCTCAGGTGAGATCCAGATTTTTTCAGAATTACGTTGAGCAGACTCTTTTTTCTAGAGAAAGTTGAGCTAACCCCAAATTTATTTAGATGAATCAGAACAAGGCTTACCGAGTTTGGTAGCCATTCTACTTTACTCAGATGTTTTTGGTGTAAGTACATGCATATAAGTTTTCACTTAACCTGATGCTTAGACAATCATACAAGGATTTTGGAAAAAAAATTCCTTTTCTTAATCATCAAGTATAAGAACTTTTTTGTCCTTTTCTTGTCTGTTAAATGTGAGAAGTGGAGGAGACGACTGATATTTATACTTCCGTTCAGGTTTCAAGTGCGACAGCCACCTTTGCTATGATGTTTTCCTCATCAATGTCCGTGGTTGAATATTACCTTCTAAAACGTTTTCCAGTTCCATATGGTAAGTGCATGTCCAACTTAGTGTACAAGTCACGTAAGGTGAATTGCACGGTAATGAATAATATTAAGAAAGAAAGAAAAAAGAAATTGAAGTTTGTGTCGTAGTGCGTATCAAACATGCATTGTCAGTTGATCTCAACAACATAAATGAAAGAGCTTGCATTGGTTCTTACTACACAGCTATTTAGTTTTCTTTAAGATTTCTATTGAGTCGATGATTTCTGCAATTCTGTTCAGCTCTGTATTTGGTTGCTGTTGCCACTGTTGCTGCATTTATTGGCCAACACGTCGTGGGAAAGGTGATTATTTTGATGGGAAGGGCGTCGATAATCATCTTTATTCTGGCATTCACAATCTTTGTGAGTGCCATCTCTCTAGGTGAGCAACTTCATTCACCTTTCTTAGATCGAATAAAATCTTGAATTTCTCCGAGTTTTGTTTTTCAATTATTTATATGCAACTGTTTACTCAATCCATCGACTAGCTACAGACATTTATAGCAGTATATGTTTATACTTTTTATTCTTTCGTTAAACAGG
>CAIGRB010075183.1:20013-34987 GCA_903798255.1 Fraxinus quadrangulata
GTGATTAATTTATTTTTATTTTTTTCAATCGGGTCAAGTGTAAGTTCATTCAAGAAATTCATTTATTAGGCACATAATTCTACAGCGGTGTCCTCGACTCAAATTTTAATAAATTTCTTAATATTTATAAATTTTCATAGATTTTATCGAATTCTCAAGAGCAACAAAGAGAGCATGCAAATGAATGGAGAACCAATATAGCTTCAAATATGTGGGTAGATGTTGTGAACGAAGAGTAATGAAAATTGAATTCTGTTTAGACAAGTTTACATTTTTTTTTGCTTTTAGATGACAACTTATTTGTTTTAATAAACAATAATTTGGTTTTTTAAGTATCAGATGACTTGGCTTTTTAGTATCTAATTTCTCATCATCTTACAAATAAAGTTGTTTACACGGGAGATGAGAGTCAACAGAAGTGACATTTCAAAAGCAATTTAGATATAATGTAGATGGACTTGATTAACCATTAGAATGTGCATATTTTGACACAATATGCATCAGAAAATTGCTCGTGCCAACATAATTTGGTTCAAAGAAAAATACACTTGAAATATTTTGGTGGAATTTTAATTTTAATTTTTTTATAGAGTTCGGTTAACGATTTGTATTGGGCAATTGACGAGGTAAAAATACAATTATAATAGAAAAGTCTACAAATCCATGAGAATCTATTGAAATCTACAAAATAGAAATTTATTCAAATCTTATGAAATTTGTTAAATTTTATTGAATTCGATAAAATTCATGAAAATTTATAAATATTAAGAAATCTATTAAAATTTGAGTTATGGACACCCTGCTAATAGAATAAAGTCCAAAGACTACTCTCATAGTGGCTCCCGTCCTGTCTCAATCTCAATCACTAATTTTGAGGGAAAAAGAAAAGTAAAGAAGAAATAGAAATTCGAAACCCTAGAAAGAGAAAATGGTTTTCTACTTCCAGGCGCGACCAGAGGACGGAGATTACTCGATATTCATGGGACTCGACAAGCATGAGAACGAGGAACTCATCAAATACGGCTTCCCCGAAGACATTTGGTATTTTATTTTATTTTATCCAATTAAATCTATGTTTTGCGCACATAATTTTTTTTTTTTTTTTTGTTCGGGGAAGATGATGGTTTATCTACGTATATCAAAGAAAAAGAGAGAAAGATGGAAATAGTTTGGTATTGAAAAGGAAATCTGAATACATCGCATCTAGAAATAATTTGCTTGTTGTGCTTCACGCTTTGTTTGGTAGCAGAAAATTTCTGTTTGAATTAATGGTCATCAATGGTTTCCATAGATAATGATTTACAGCCACTTCCGGAATACAATGAAAGCTTCCCAAAGTTGATTCCATCATCGTATTTGTTTATATGCAAAGGGCTTCGATCGATCAATGCATTCTTGTGTATTTTTCAATCAATTGTTGAAGTTTTCTTGACAGAATTGTTCTGTGTAGGTTCCATGTGGATAAAATGTCTTCAGCTCATGTTTATCTTAGATTGCCCAAGGGTCGGACCTTTGATGATATACCCGAAGGTGTACTTGAAGATTGTGCCCAACTAGTTAAAGCAAATTCTATCCAAGGCTAGTACTTTCATGTATTTCCCTAAGTGTTGCTTAATCTCATATTGAATCGATCCCGTGTTTTACAGAATCGACCCCGTTACTTTACCTGAATGATGAATCCATGGAACTCAGCATGTCAGGAAAACGTTCTTTATATGCTGAGCATATGAAACAGCTGACTAAATTTGTCACAGAATACATATCTATTTTGTTTATGGAATTTCGACAGCAGTTAATATTTTCTGATTCTGTTACCTGGCAGGAAACAAAGTAAATGATGTTGATGTTGTTTACACTCCTTGGCAAAATCTTAAGAAGACTGCCTCCATGGATGTTGGACAAGTTGGATTCCACAACCCCAGAATGGTAATTTTGTTATCCGTCTGTTGTATTCGTGCCTGTATAATTCATTCGCACTGGATTCTATGTTTTGCAGCGCATATTTTCTTTTGTTCAGGTTGGATATCAAAGTTACTTTATGTGGTTCTTTGTTTAGGTTCGTACTGTAAAAGTGGAAAAGCGAATAAATGAGATAATTAACCGGTTAAACAGGACAAAGGTGGAAAGGAACCCTGATTTCAAAGGTGCATTTATAGTTCCTGGGTTAAAGCTGTCTCCTCATTCCCCTCTCTGCTCTCCAAGTTTCCTTACCTTTTCATTTACCTCATTTTAAGTCAAGGAATCTATTTAATATTACACTTCCTTCTGTATTTGAGCATAATATTCCGTATCCCTGTGTTTTTATGCGCTCAGCTGAACGAGAGGCAGTCGATGCGGCTGAAAGATCAGAGAGGAAACAGCAATTTAGAGAGAGAGTGAGTCATAATTTCTATGTTAATTTTATTGCTGTAAAATACATATAATTTGATATTCATTGTTGTTATATGTGCTAGTACTTCACAAACGTTGAAGTATATGTCCCTGAACTTCTTACTTAGATCATAAAGTCGAATAATTTTTTTCTAGACTTGAGTTTCCTTACCCCCAAAAAGTCATGACACGCTGCTTCCCATGTTAATTATCCAGAATATACCAGTGACGACGGTGGTTTCTTGCCTCTAATTGTGTTTCTTAAAAAGTTAGTAATATTTTTCATTTTCCATCCAGTCAAAGTCAAACATCTATTTCAACCACACATTCATAACTATTATTTATACATTTCGTGGGACCAGTACTATTCCTCTTGAAAAGATACTAATAATTTTAGACGAACATAGCACATGTAAAGAAACCTGCTGGTAGAAAAAAAAAAAATCTGCTAATATACATTTGCCGATTGGATAGAAACGAGAATGAAAACACACTGTTATTTGTCTAATCCAATTTATGCAGCCAAATCCTACTCAAGTTATATTTAGTTTTTTTCCTGTCAAGGATTATTGTTTTGAAAGAGAAGCCTACTACCAAGGATGGAAGCCTACCATAATAACTACTGTAAATAGAAAATTTCTCAACTTAATGACTGACAAGTATTACAGGAAAATTAATATCTACTCTTAAATTTGGATGTTTTCTCCTGCATCAGGAATGTAATTCCCCTCTATAGGAATTCAATCTCCATCTCAAGGCATCCTACAAAGATAATGAACTATTTTAGTTTGCTGGGATATGCTTATTTGTTTTTTTTTTCTTTTCAAAATACCCCACCTAATATTTTGTAATTCACTTGTAAAATGTATTGCAGAAACGGCATGAAGAGTTGGAAAGACTTGAAAGGGAGAAACAAGCCGAGATGAGAAGCTACAAAAACTTGATGGTAGCTGAGAAGATGACGTCCAACAAGGAGATTGCTTCAACTACCAAGTCCCTACAAGAGCTTGAAGAAGACTTCATGTGAAATCTTAAATATGTTACAATGAAGTTCAGTCCTTAATCAGGCATGGGTGATGTATTTTCAAGGGACAGAAGGCTAAAAGAATATCAAGAGGGGATTGCTGTAAATTTTGTTAATGGCAAGTGTGATTGATTGTAGAGCCTTGGAAAAATGTTATGATGAAAGAATGAGTGTGTACCTAAGCTTAAAAAATTTGAGAATAATTATTTCTCGAGTCAAAGTAATTTATTTTGATGTAATTTTACTCTACTTATTAAAACGCAAATTGTTTTCTTATTTCAGTTTATTTATTTGTTTGTTATATATTTCACTAAGGTTTGACTTTGACTAGCAACAATATAGTTATTTTTCTACTTTTTTGCAAGATTTTAAAGGGCATAAGGTGGCCACTTATCACCATTAATAATTATTTTAATAAGATCATTAATATTATTCATTTATTTAATTAGCTTTTATTTTTGGACAAATAATAAAAAAAACACGTTCAGTTTATTTTTGCCTTCTACATTTGAAAATAGAGTTATCTTCCTTTTCCGTGCCTTGTCTATATGCGAAGCTTTTCTCTTGCACCTCATGCTTAAGGCTAGGCGAGCTTAGAATCTGCATTTTAGAATACTGCTTTATGGAAAGCTATGTTGTATCTCTCCTTCATCATGACCAATATATCATACATGGATAATTGCAAAAATCAGGGCTAAGATTTTACTTGAGATGAAACAAATTTAATTGCTGTCGTTCATAGTTGACATATAAGATAATCCAAGGGACAAATATTTTCACTTTTCTATTCTACTCCAATACAACAGGCTATCCATATCAAACAGCAACAAGGACAAAGCATGGAAGGAAATCGATGAACTTTCAGAGAGTTACTTGCCTGCCTGCCTGCCTGCAGAGTCACACTACAGAGTTGATTCCAAGAAGCGTAGACTACACAATTGGGACCAAAGCTGTAGTTATCTTATCAATTGGTGGGTACATTAGAATGGTCAGTTCAGCGGTGTAAAACAGCTAAGTCCCCTGGAAAGGACTCACATGTTGAAACATTGATTACAAAGAGAGTGTGTCCCTTGGATCAGGACTACAAAACACATAGGGAGTATACCCATATCTTAATTAAGATAATTTGAAGTCGGGTTCTTAAAGAAGGGGTGCTTGAGAGCTTGCCAAGCTGTGAGACGTTCACACCCACATCTTAATTAAGATAATATGAAGGCGGGTTCTTAAAGAAGGGGTGCTTGAGAACGTGCCAAGCGGTGAGACGTTCACGTGGATCAAACTTCAGTAAACCATGCAACAAATCAACAAGGGAGGATTTCGAGGAATCTGCATGTCGGGAGATGAGGTTCTGCATTTCACAGCAAAAAAGAGGTTATATATGAGACACAAGCGAGAAAGAAGTGTGAAGAAGAGCATGTTTAGATATGCTTAAAAGTTCACTGTGTAAATAAGTTTTACATAAATATTTTTTTATTGCTTTAAGTTAGAAATAAGTTACTTACATTGAGAGGTACGAGTCACTTCCAAAATAACTGTTCACTTTAATGAAAGAAAAATTTACCGTATCCAAACCTTCTTGGAAACAAAAACTTAATAAAACTAAATTTGACTTATTTTAAAGTTTAGCCAATTATGCTCTTTAAGAGGAAAAAATAAAAGTAAAATCCACCATAGAGAGGACGTAGAAAGAAAAGGGAAACAGATAAAGATGAGTAAGCCATGCACAAATTATAGTAAAATACAGGAACTGGGAGATGATTGAAAGGATGCAACCTTCAGCTGATCTAGCTTCCTTACTGCTTGTATACTGTCCCTAGAAACTGCTCCTTCAGGCCAGTTCAGTCGTGATTGCTTGAAATACTTTTCTGCTCCCCGGCTACAATAAAGCAACGGAAATCATATCAACTCCTCTCTTTCATCTTTTTAGGTGTAATTCCATGTGTGTGTGTGCGCGATCGCATGTTGTTGAGTTTGTTTTCCCTTCTCTTGAGGGTGGGTACTAGTGACTACAATGAAGTGGCCAACATATATTCTCCAGAGAATAAGATACCATATTGCCAATAGACACAACCAATGTCCCCAACAGAAAACAGCAGCAGCACAGGGATAGGGTAGGGTAGGGAAGGGTGGGGTGGGGGGCAAAACACTATAACATGTTCAGAAAACTTACTTTGCTCTCCGAATCATATGCTCCGGCAGAGGTCCCAATACCCTCTCCATCATAGCCAAATGTTCCAAGTTCTCGTGTGTGTGAAAAAGTACCTCTCCCTGGAACAATTTCAATTTTAAAATATTGGAAAACTTCCATGCACCAGCTATGCTAAATGGAAGAAGAATAATAAGGAAACAGAAGAGCAAGGACATCTAACCGTGCAAAGTTCTACAAGTACGCAGCCAATGCTCCAAATATCACAAGGGTATGTCCATCCTAAACCTGTGAGAAATGTTCATGCAGAAGGAAATAAGCAGCAGTTCTCTGAGATAATAAATTTCAGATAAAACATAACCGATGACTCGTTTATATTCCTAATCTGTTTCGAAAAGCCACTTATATTTTGTAATCAAAATCTCCATGTGAACAAAGCATGACAAGATTTCTTTTTTCATTGTCACACAAGGGTATTTATGCACGTTGCTTGGGGATTTGATAATAAATTTAATACTTACATGAAATCACCTAAGTTATCATTGTTCAGACTAAAGGGAGGTACAGATGGTACCTCCTACCTACCCTAAACAGCTTCCCCAAGATTAGAAAGAGTAGGTGATTATTGTACTTGTAGACTTAATAAATTCTTAATTTTCATATAAAGGGAAGTGCTGCATCACTATGGTAGTATATACCTGTGTCGAAGAAGAAGATATGAACAACACACTGAATGTGTATTTTTCTTCAATATGCCAGCACAAGACATAGTTTTAGAGGTCCCGACCGTTAATAAACTTATGTTTCATATATCAACAATATTCATTTGAATAATGAAAATTTAAGGGCTTGTATATGCCCCTGGCTAAATAGTAATTTATGAACTATTTATGAACATGGTGGCTCAGCATGACCGAAACATGGACAGTGGCATCTGAAATATTTAATGAATAAAATAAAATGTTTATAAGCACATATGATGTGTTTTGACTCGGCGTTTCCACAACGTTCAGCAGAAAATCAATTTCTCATCTCTAGGAATTTTGATACGTCACTGAAGTTGCTCTCATGCTCTCAATATGGATTGTACTTTCTGTCATCTCCAGATGAAAAGGTGGAAAATCACTAGTGTGGTCAGACCGAATGGACGTCTTAAGTAAATTAAGATGAATAGAAGAAATGTTAATCTCTCTGACAGCAGTAACTAGTTACCTAGAATGACCTCAGGTGCCCTGTAATGCCTTGTGGAAACAATGGAGCTATGAATCTGATTACCATATGCAGTACTACCAAAATCAATCAGCTTAATGGCACTTGACTTTGGCAAGTACTTGAAATTTGTTTCATCTGATATCTTCTGTACCATCCAAAAATATTATACAAAAAATATTGATTGAGTCTTTGCCTAATTATATAACGGTTTTCCAACTGTAGAAGGCCAAAGTACCTTGCAGCCAGGAAGCTTTACAAGTTTAGAAGATACAAGAAGTATATTTTCTGGCTTCAAATCGGTGTGGATTAACCGTAAATCATGCATATCTGTTGAGTAAAATGAAATCATAACACAAAAATTAAAACAATGACCCATTAAAATAGAGCAAGATCCCGGAAGTAGGAAAGGGCAATGGACATATGGTAACTGGTAAACAAAACAAATAAATATGAAGCAAAGCCAATGACAATACACAGACATGCTACAGATTCCAAAAGCTGGCGGCCAAACTCTCGAACAAGATCCACAGGAAATGAAGTGTATTTATTTCTCTTTAGAATATGATATAAACTTGGTCCAAGCTTCTCAAACACCTGGTAACAACATTAAAAGGCATTCAAAGGAAGTTCTTTGTCAAGTTTTCAGTGTTATGATGGAGTCCATACCGAAAAAATTCAGCTTAAGCTACCACAAACTATACATTTATCCACAGAGGGCATGCATATTGCTGCATAACCAATGAGTAGTGCTACATATCACTATTTAAAGTGGAGAATGTTCGAAGAGAGCTCAAGAAAAATGAACATGGACGAGGAATTTCGTTGGAATACTTACTATACATATATGATTGCGATAATCAAACCAATTTAGCATCTTCACGCAGCTGCCAAAAGGTGAAATAAATAAAACCAGTAAATTTGACGTGGAGCCATGATAAATCAGACATCTAGAAGAAGCATACCCTGAATTGCCTTCATCATTCTTGGCAAGACGCTGAAGTACATCAATCTCAATCATTGCTGCATCACGATACTTCTGAATGCTTCTGATAACTTTGATTGCAACATAGTCTCGTGTTTGACGATCCCAACATTCCAACACTCGGCCAAATGTTCCTACAGCACTAGCAATTTGCTGATTTATACAAGAATATGAGAAAGTATAAGGTTTTGCTATCAGCACGTTACAGCTAACCTTCACCTATCTTGCTGAGTATCTTATCTGCAGAAAACAAGACAAGGCATAAGTTGAAAGTCTCAACTAAGCACTGGCAAGACTCTGACTTCAAAAGGTTTATCAACCAAAAACCTTATCCACTCTAATCAAATAATAAAACCAAATCGTGCTATAAAACTTCAATCAGTTACCTTCATTTTACTTTAACAAATTTTAGATGTTGAATAATTATGCGTTATGAGGCAGTAAACTTTGAACTCTTTGTTTTATTTCTTTTTCCTTCAATGTTTATGATCCTTGAACAGCAGAAACAGCCTTGATGTTACAGTAAAAAAATTAGAAGCCCGGAAAGCAAAGGTTTTAGAGCTTCGCAACAAATTTACAGTCACCTAGTTTCAACTCAGCAACACACAACTATTTCCTAAGCAATTAAAATCTCAATAAACAATTACATCAACGAAGGGTGATAGCACAAGCACTATGCAAAATTCCAGACATTTCTATCCACAAAATTCAGTTCACATGTTCAGAAGAGCAAAAAAAGCAAGAAACTCTATTTCATGCCATCAAAATGCATAAACCTAATCAAAATTTAAATATAAATTGAAAAAAAAAATTACATATCGGGGTGAGATTCTCGCCCAAGCTAAACACGTAATGCCCCTCACGATCGTCATCCCTCCTCGGAGGCGAAACGTGTCGACGCAACACCGGAGCCAGGCATGGTCCAGCCTCAAAATCCTCACCGTCTCTTTCATTACCCTACAAATATTCAGCCAAGCGTCAGACTATTTTTTTTTTTCCATTGAAAGAATTGTTCCAAGAGAGGGAAAAAAAATATTGTAATTCGCAACCATCTCTGCTTGTTCAGACGGCGGAGGAGCAACGTCCCACGTCAAACGCTGTCTTTTTCGATTGTGCCTCTCCCTTTCCTCCACTACGCCTCCTCCTTCCATAGCCAAAAAAGCAACCTTTATAGAGCTGTATGTATATGTGTGTACAGTTATGTGATAATTCTGTGTGTTTGTGAGTGTTTATCTTTCTGCGACCAAAAGGAGAAACAATTAGGTTAAAATCATCATAGAGGAAAAATCGGAAAATCTGCCAAGGGATTGGATTCTCTTGCTGAGTGCAGAATTTGGGGAAGAAAATAGGATTGCACAAAAAGAAAACACTGATTTTGTTAGAAGGGACCAGTAAATTTTAAAATTGCACTATACCTCCTTTAAATTAAACCCAATGCAACATATTAGGCCATGTTTGATCATATTATTTCTAAAATACATTACTCTTATTTTCAATAAAATATTATTATACACAAATTCATTTATTTTTTATTTTTTAACCACACACTTTCTATCAAAATACATTTTAGGTATAAAAAAAAATATGGCTCACAAGCTCTAGATATTAGATATCGGAAATAAACCCAAAATTTTTTTTCGTCATAAATGGTGTTTGACAAGGGACATATTTATTCATTAATAAGGATTAAAAAAAGTTGAACTAAAACCAAATTTGAAGGGGAACCAATAAAACCAGTTGGTTTGTTTTGATTATAATTAAAATTTTAAGTGAATTTGAATTTTATGGTTCATTTGGTAGGATTTTGAAAAGTCAAAAGTTACTTACGAGATTGAGATTCTGCTTTTTAACATGTTTGGATATTTTTTTTAAAAAAAATATTTTGTCTTGTTAGAATAACTTTTAATAAGTAAAAATTGTGCCAAACAAGCCCTTAAAATCGTGAATCAAGTTGTTCTAATTGGAGAATCTTTTTAATTTGGTTTTCCCTATTACATTTTTTAGCTATCTCAATTAATTAACAATTATCTTGATTTATACAAATTTTAGAAAGGAAAAAAAAAAACACATTTTTAAACCTAAAGGCTAAAATGAAATTCATGAGAACCAAAAAATTTACACTTAAAAATTTCTTTCTGAAACGCAAGGCTAAAATGTAAATTATGAGAACCAAAATATTTACATTTTAAAATTTCTTTCTGAATTCGAAGTCATTTGTTCCAATGTAGTATCTATTTTAATCCAATTCTCAATGAAATTGGACCCAAAGGAATGATAGGCGCATTTTTACACACTTATTTGACTGTCAAAACATGAAAAATTGTTAATTAGCCCGTGTTTGACACCCATTTTGGGTATTTAAAAAAATTTTGGAATAGTGATTGATAGAAGATTGTGTGGTTAAAAAGTAAAGAGAATTTTTGGGTTTATGTGTAATATTATTTTATTAATAGAATGTGTTGTTGAAATGAAGAATGAGAAATAAAATGGGTTTCAAACATGGGCTTAATATGTTGGAATATAGCTTAATTCTATATAATTTATGTTTTGCAGGACAAAGTAATGAATATAGCTGAAATAAGGAGAAACAAGTGAAAATAAACCAAAATGGAGGAAAACGAAAGTTCAGGATGAATGTACAAATACTCTAAATTTGTTTCTAACCTTGTGATGAAGATTCGAGAGTGTTAGAGGTCAATTGGATGAAGAAATGAGTCAAAAGAATGAAATATAGTCAAAACATTATTACATATCAACTTTCAAGTTGAAAAGATTTGCACATGTTTTTAATCTCAAATTGAGACCTTTTTTTTGACTTGGTAGATGATGGAATTGGAAGCTGACATCTGAAACAAGGTTGTAACCCTTTGAGTTAGCTTTCTAACGCAACTTGAATCACCTTAATCGAACATTGAGAAGAGAAAGATACGACAAAAATACTAAAAACTGTTCGACGGGTATACACTATAACCATGCGGTTGCATGGTTATAAATCCATGCGGCCGCATGGTCATTTACTGAGAAATGAATTCAAGGGTAGCAATTTATTGTTCCATGCGACCGTATGGATTTATACCATGCGGCCGCATAGGGTTAAATTTGGATGAAATTTCTGATTTCCTTCTTCGACTCAACCACTTATGATAACTTATTGTGACACGATTTCTCAACCCAAAAAGACTCGAGATCCGTCCAGAACCCCTTATTCTTCATTATTTATCATTCTTCCATTGATTTTGGTTTAATAAACTCATGAAGAACTATTTTTTTTGGTGAAACTACGAAGGAACTCGATTGGAATTGGAGATTTCTACATCATATATTCATGTAATGTATTTTTTTCATTGATTAAACAATTCTAGGGTTTATATTTCCTTTTTATGAATTAGTTTTAATTTTGACTTAACTTTTATTAAGTTTTTTTTTGAATTAATCATGTTTCTTCCATTGAACAATTGAAATATTAGTCTGAGATTAAATTCCAAATACTTTATTTATGTGATTCAATTACTGCTATATGTTAGAAATATATAGTCGGTTTTTGAATCTGATTTCAATAAACAAAAGCGAGAGTTTGATCTATAAAATCTAAATTGTAGAATTACACGTGGAATTAAATTGATTTGAATTGCTAAATCCTCCAATTAGAGAGTTATGATAAAAACTTCTAATTGAGTAGAAAATGCATGAATTATTGATGTTTATTGATCCAACCCAATTGAGGGAATTCCGACGCTTCACTATTCTACATTTTGATTTTAATCCCATTATTTCATCCGTTGATATTCACATTTAAATTCAACAAACAAATCATTTTCGATCAATTCACGAGAATCCTAAATTATTGAACTCCCTGATTCATTCATCTATCTCCCTGTGGATACGATACCTCAAAGTTGCACTACAATTACCGCATTATTCTTTGAACGTAATCATGGACCGCAACCATCTTTAATTCAATCAAATAATATATGCTTATAATCATAACTGCATTTCTATCGAAATAGTTCTATGAGCATGTTTTAGCCTCGTTTTTCGAAAATAATGTATTTTGAAATAATAATTTGATGAAAATATGTGGTTAAAAAATAAGGAAAAATTTCAAATTTACGTGTAATATTATTTTATTAAAGACTGTATAGTTAAAAATAATAAAGAGAAAAATATTTTAAAAAAATGTGAATCAAACAAGAACTATATAAAATTTAATCAAATAATCATAAACGCCCTTTAAGTGCATCAATACATCAAATAAACAAATAATTTAAGATGTGTAGAATTCATACAATGCTTATAATCAAATAATAGGAATGTTCTGATTAAACAAAACAAGTCCCACAAAATGTAGAGAGGGAGAATATTAGTTTTAATAAGAGTAGGGGAAAATTAGAAATTAAAAATAAGTAAAGGGATAATATATTAAAATAAAATTTCTCTGCGGCCACACTCCAAAGCATGATTCCCACGTGCCTCCCATATGCTAGCAGTGACCAGTCAGCATATGGAATAACCAAGTGCAGTCACTACAAGCCTACTAGGAGACGACTTGTGAAAGTGTAAGGATCGGTCATCTAAGTGACTGTTTGATAACCACTTATTTATTTTATAATTTGTTATAAAATATTTTTCAATCTCATATTCACACAATAAAATATTTTACACGTATATCAAAAAAAATTTCCTACTTTTTTACCATACATTCTTTAAAAATCACTATTCAAAACTCTTTTGTCTACAATTGTCAAACAGGCTCTAAATTATGTTATCATAATCTAAATGATGATCATATCACAGTACACATAAGATCATCTTATTGAAGTTTTTCTACACTGATAAAACAATGTGTAAATTGATTTAAAATCATGTTGAGAAGTGTTTATAAATCATTTATATTAAAAATAGATAGGTATGAATGATGGGGAGTGGGTAGTACTTGTAGGCTCTCGAAATGTATATATGATAGTTTGAATCCAATAAACTATATTTTACTAGTCTGTATTAATTACTTTTTAGAATTGATTATTGTCAACTAATCAGTAAAATAGTTCTAATTGTACGAGTAACTATCGAATTACTGATTTACCAACAACAATTATCAAAATATTGCAAATATAGTAAATCGAAATAGTGAACGCACGATATAATATGTTAGACCCATAAGGAAAATAATTGCAGAGATAAAAAAAAAAAAAGATACAGTCGTCTCAAGGTTTTTGGTATTACAATGATTTCTTAAACACGAATACGAACATAATTAAAAAAACAATAAATGAAAAATAACGAGCATAAAAAACAACTAAAAATTCCCTCAAATTAATCATTTTGATTTGTGGATGAGTAGCATCAAATACACAATCTTGATCTTTCACCACTCCTATCTATAAATTTCTTCAACAAGACGTTTTTGATTTCTTCAAAAATTGTGCAGAGAATTTTCGTATTCATGAAGTCTCTTATATTTTTCAGCTCAAATTTTCATGCACTAAAGGATAAGAAGAAAAAATCTGTAATATGTGTTAAGTGTTAATATAGAAATTTATGAAGACAAAAATATACCTTATTGATGTAATAAGTTCGTGAGTCAGATGGTTCGAACTAGTGTACGGAACATGTTGTGAATCATTAGTCATGCTAATAGAAATTCACAATAAAAGTGTAGGTTTATAGTTCGTTATATATTTATTCTTCTAATAAAAGTTTTAAAATAAAAGTCTTGATGAATCTATGAGAGACATGAATTAATTCTATAAAAATCAATAAAAGTTCTTTAAATTCTACGAATATCAATCACTTGAAAAAAAAAAATTAAAAGTTGGTGACGAGATTTTTAAAATCTCTTACAAAAAAAAAAAAAAAATTGTGTAAAATCATATGATACATAATCAATGAATTGTAGTCGTGAGATTATTATTTCTTCTCCGGGGATTCTCACTATGTCAATCTTTCTGAATATCTTGCTCTATTTTGTAATCCGAGAGTACCTTAACATGACATATCTTGAATAATTGTGATTATTTATAGAAATTCAATTAATCTTTACCCAAAGAAACACGATTTACTAAAAAGAAAGAAATGTTTAATTCCAAAGTTCTATAAAGCATTTGATACGAGACTTTTAAAAGGATTTCTGAGTTTCAATTTGTAGTTATTTTCCTATAATGCGTGAGAAACTACGCTTTGTAATCTATCTGGTTCAATATTTTGTGTGATGCTCAAACAATAATATAAAGTTAAGAACTTGAATTTAACCTTGATTTTCATTTTCTGCGGCAGATAAATTCATAAAAGAGGAGTGCTGCAGTAGGTTGACAGTCGAGATCAAGTCTCTTTAACATAAATCTTAATACATATTTCGTTGGGTATTTTCTATTAGTAACGTCACCTCCGGATACCAAATTGAGCCTCCTCAAAAGAGGATGTTCCAATGTGGCACTTTCACTTGCCCTTAGGCGAAGTCAGTTTAGGATGAGAGTGATGTTCGTGGCAACCTTTATTCAACGACCTTTGTAGGTGAATGTGGGGCCATTTTGGAGAGACATTGCTCATGCTCATGAACTCGATATTGCCATGATTGAATCAGACTGCTATTATGTTGTACGAGCAGTGAACAATTCGTCTCTTTGTGCAATTGAAGGCACCATATGGCTTAGAATTTTAGATTTATCTAGCTCTTTTCCTTCATTAGCATGCTCTTTTGTTTTTATATACTTATCCGGATTTTAAAATATGAATATTTCGTAATTCTTTTAATGAAATTATTTTCTAATTTATTATATAATGTGTTATTAGATGAAACTCGATGATGAAAGTGAAATTTAAAAGAGAGAGAGAGAGAGAGAGAGAGAGAGAGAGAGAGAGAGAGAGAGAATTGACAAAAAAATGTAAGACTCAAAGTTTGGGGACTAAAGTGTAAATATTCAAAAGTTGTGTCAGACTTCACGATGAAGATTCATGCTTGGGGGGTCAATTTGATACAATTAGAAGTAAAAAAAAGAAGTGAAGTACAATCAAAATATTTCCACAAATCAGTTTTCAACCGCACAAATATATTTCAGAGTTTTAGCCAAAGATTGAGACTCATTTTTGGCCTAGTAAACTTTCGATTTGAAAAAAACTATTTATAGTAAAATTGTAGCTCTTTAAGTTATCTTTAGAACACAATTTCAATTGCCTCAATCTGATATCAAGGGAGAAATTTATGACAAAAATACTAAAAGATGTGCAATGTTGAAATTTTTTC
>CAIGRB010075183.1:46853-58268 GCA_903798255.1 Fraxinus quadrangulata
TATCTTCCAGTATTTCAGCAGAGTTCTGATCGATTTCCCTGTGAAGTTTGTATAAGTTGAGGTAAATTCTGAAATACCAATTGTAAATTGTTTGTTGTTCTATAGGAAATATTCAACAACTCTCCCAAGAATTTTACCAATAGCAAAGAAGACAACAATAAAAGAAAATTTAGAATTCTACTAACAGCCATGCAATGTGATGAAAAAAATGCAAAAACTTAAGTGCTAAAAGTTGAAAACCAGAAGCTTGGAAAAGAAAATGATAGGTAAAAACTAGAACTTATATGATAGGACATTTTAGTCTATGATATGAAAACTAGAAATATTCTGAAGAGTGAGAGCATCAAAGGGATTGAAGTAGTGGTAGTGAAAAAACCACCTGCTATGCTTTCATTAGAGCGAAGGCAATAAATTTTGCTAGTCTGACGTTGTTTAGTTGAGATTGTTCGACAGATGAAAGCGAACCTATATAATTTAGGTTAAAACTACTTGTTTGACTCACTTTGTCATTTTAAGCATGTTCTCCATTGCAACTTGCACCTGCTGGGAGAGATCTGTGTTCATCACATGACCAACAATTTTTCTCAGTAGATGCATAGAGAATATAATGACGAAGAAACCGTGAACAATTAAAATCAAATGTCCATCAAATTACTAAGTACATTTCATCAAAAGCCTTAAGAAACTACATAATTAGGATATCCAGAAAGAGGCTGAGATTTCTTTCTTTCAGCATTAGAAAGTCAGTGACATCTATAACACCACCAGAATATAATGCTAAGAAGTATATTCTTGTGCAATGATGATCTCATTTAAATTATTGTTATTTTTTTCACGGAATTTACCTGAAACATGTGACCTCTTTCATGGTAGCTTATCCAACACACAATTTGTAAATTTTTGATTGTTCATAGAACCCATTATGATTCTAAAAGATTAACCAGTGGCTTAAGAAGTCAACTTGACCTAGATCTAAATTTTGAAGCCTGATAATAGAAAATAAAAACAATACTGTACAATGCATTCCAATGTCCTCCAGAGGCTATCATACTCGAGGATGACAAGATCAACAAAGTCAGCATGGCGCTTAGCGATGCTATCTTTTCTACTGCTTTTAGAAATCATTGAGTCTGATGTAACAGCTCCATTTTGGAGGAAAATGATCTACGTATGCAAAAATCCATAACGTTAACTATTATGCTTATCCACTAGAAATTATATTTATGGAAGAAAAAGGAGAATCAACTGCCGTTTTTACAATCAGAGTACAGAAATACACTGCCAATCATGATCGCATAATTGATATTCTGCAATTCCAAAACATTTGCTAATACAGATAAAGGCCCTCAACCACTTCAAATCTGTGTTTGTTCACACAATTTTTATTTGTTAGCACCAGAACTCCAACAAATCACACTCACATTTGTTTGAATTCCTCCAATTCTATTTTAAACTTGAATTCCGTGCGGACAAATATTAACTCCAATCCAACGCAAAATTCAAATAATTACACTGATAGTTAACCTCAAATATTTTGTACTTTATTGTCAACAAATTAACGAAACTTCCAAACATTTAGAAATCAGTCGATCCTGCCTAAATATCAAACTCAACAAGCAACACTAAATACAACGTGAATTTTGACGGAGTGGAGTGATTTTTTATTTTTTTTTTGCCACAAATGAAATTCGAAGGTCAGAATTCTGTAGTTCCTTGCTGTATATGTATCGAAATAGCTTCGATCTCTGCGTATCAGCGAAAATAGTACAATCGAGCAAAAGATGTGTACTATAGTAAAATTTAAATTTAAAACTACACACGTTGTACAGTCTACATACAGTCAAAATATGTACGTATATACCGTAGATGAGAGCGGGTAGCTTGGACTCAGTGGCCGACTCAGGAGCGAGTTGAGCATCGGACGGAGGCGGTAATGATGTCATCTTGCAAGACTTCAAAGCCAGTGTGCAGTGCTAGAAATGAATTTGACCGCGCCTTATTTGGGTTATTTATATGGCTTGGGTCGGGGTTCTTTCGTAGTAGTGTAAGATTTTAGGGGTATATACAAAATTTGGTTCGAAAAATGGAAATTTCTAGTTTTATAACAAATGAAAATAAAGAGGAGAGTAAAATAACAGAGCATAGTTATCACTTATAGACTCGGCTAAGTCGGGGATACAAATATAATATTAGGTTAGTGATTCAACTGATAAGTCACGAGTTGTTGTTGAATTGCATATTTTATAAAGTTTTGATTTTAAAAAAAGGCTCGCAGATATATTTAATTGATAAGAATATAATCTAACTACTTCAATAGTTAGTAGTAGAGACCAAAACTAACTTGATCAAGTCATGTTTTAGTCCAACATTCTAACTCTTAGTGTTTTGTAGGAAATAGAAATGGACTGATTTTGTTTTGATAACACAAATTTATTAGTGTAATTCAGTTCAAATGGACTCCTTGACCGATTTGATTATTTTCAATCCACTTTTAATAACTATGCATAAATGTGAAAAGATTTTTTTAATAATAAAATGTGTATCGATATATTGGAAAGTGCTACTATGTATCATTTCTCTTATTCTAATTTAATTTTGAGTTTATACTTTATTTTTCATTAGGAAGCAACTCCATGATTACTTGAATTAAGATTTTCAAAATTCCAAATCGCAATATCTAGTCAACTTTATTTTGAATCGAAGCATTAAAATTCATTTTTAGTCACAAAAAAATAAAAAATTGTATAATAGCATGAATTGTTTTTTGTCTAACAACCCTAGAGATTTTCAAAATTGAGATTGATATTTTCAAAATTGCAAATCGCATTGTTCAAATTTATTTATAGTCCTTCGATCCACTATATTTTTTGAATTATGCTATTTGTACCATTTGGGGTACACTTTGGTTTATCCGATCCGACCTCACCCCATCCCTCACATGCACGTTTATTAGTACGTTGGTAAGGATGGAGGATAATTAGAATTTACCGTTTTCTTTATTTTATAAAGGTCTGAATAAAGGAGGGAGGGAGAAATTGGATGTGGGTTTTGTGGAGGGAGAGGAATATGATTCATGTGCATGGGATCTAGAGGTCATGAGGCCAAGGTGTTTGCTATTGTTGTTGATGGGTGCTGATGGAGAGGGATGGGGAGGTGGTGGCGTTAGGAGGAAACGGAAGAGGTTTGCGGCTGTCGAGGACACGAGAATTAAACTAAGGTCCTGTTTATTTCGAATTAAAATCAGATTTTAATCTAAATCTAAGTCAAACAATCAATATTAACCACATTTTTCGTGAGTTCCGCAACTTTTCAACCACGCATTTCAAAAACTTCTATCACAATTTACTAAAAATCTAATTTTAATCCCTACCAAACACCCACTAAATACATACGATGTTGTTGTAGGGAGCCGAGGCTTCATTGGGGTAGGGATTGTGAGAGTGATGGCGGTAACTGGTGCCATGATGTTATCCAGTTGTTGATGCGGAGGCCATTGTCTTAAGGGAATGCTTGTCTTTAGCTAAATCTCAAGATCTCAAGTGAGATTTGCTGATCAGAGTAATTTTCTTCAGGTGGTCCAAAGCCTAAGGGCTGATTTTGGTAATGCTTTCAACAGAGTGGTATAGTCACATATTGTGTTTTTAATACAGGATGTCCAGTGTGAGTCTTTTGTACTTTTATTTCTCGAAATGATAATAGGGTTGCGTACACATTATCTTCAATGGATCCTCAGCCCATTGGACTTCTTGTATATCAGTTATCTTTCGTCGTTTATTTGTGGCAACCTTGAGTAATGCATTACTTATTTTTACCATCACCAAAATAAAAAAAAAATAAAAAGTTTTCCAATACAGATTTTTTTAATTTACAAGGCAAACTTTTTTTGCGAGCTGCACGTCAGCACAATAATTTAGCCTTTATACACGAGTGATTTTTTTGCAACTACTTTTTTCAATATTAATTTTTAATCACATATTTAAAAAAAATTCAAGTTTTTCATAATTTTTTCTACTTTTTATTTTATTCTTCAAAAAAAAAAAATTCATAAACAAAAACTTAGGGTCCGTATGATTAGTTTAAATTCCATGGAAAATATCATATCCGAGGAGTTCAATTTCTATTTTGACTATTTGATACGAAAGTGGAAATAGAATTCGAATTTCAAGGTATAGTCAGAACTTGTTTGACACCCATTTTGGAGAAGAATAAATTTTGGAACAGTGATTGACGGGAAGAATATGTGGTTAAAAAGTAAGAAGAATTTTTGAGTTTATGTGTAAAATTATTTTATTGATAGAATATGTGGTTGAAATGAAGAAAAAGAAAAAAAATGAGAAAGAGAATGAATGTCAAATAGGGGCCCACTTTAAACTTATTTTTTTTTTGGCCAATTTTATGAAAAATGTATTTTTATGGGGTATTTGAATTTTTATTTTCTAACTTATATGAAATTGAAAAATATTTTCATATTTGTCAATCAAACGAACCCTTGCAGTAAACCGGTAATATCCAAGACTTTCGTCATCACTTCCCGTTAACTCATCAAACAGATATCGACGGAAAGATAAAAAAAACAAAAGTAAGAATTCAATAAATAAATAAACGGCAAAATTTTAACCAGTTGATTTTTCATATTTTTTAATTGTTATTGCATTGATTATCCTTGATACTTCATATATTTTCTAATTTCATTAAAGAAAGAGGGCACTGAAAAGCTGGGACACCATTAAACGACAAAAGCGAGAACTGAAACGTAAAAGTGAATAAAGGGAAAATAATGATGAGCCCTTGTGGTGGTTAGGTTTTGTTATTTTAACCATAGTTAGGTTAATTGATCCGTTCTGACGTGTATTGAAGGTGAAAGTCCAAGTCAGAATAAAACTATTCCATTAACGGTTGGTTAAACGACGCTTGTTGTTGCCGTCAGTTGTCGGTGTATAGGGTGAATTAGTAGAATTGGGCCGGGCTTTACTACCTGAGGGTGTGAAAAGTCCGTATTTTACTCGACACGGGTCCACAATTCACTTCACTTTACTAACTCCAATTTCAATGCAACAATCGTTATGTCTATGATTATTATCACAATTATGAGCCCATTTAATGGATATTAAAATTGGATTAAAATTAAAAAATTAATCGTTAATGTTGATGTTTATTAGACGAGTGAGATTACTATATTTTCAATTTTAATTATTTTTAATTTCTACCAAACATGACCTATATTTTAATGTGATTGTTAAATTTCAAATTTTAATGAAAAAATGACACGTCTTAACCTTATATTGGAAGATAATTATCTAATTGATCGCTAATTTTTGAATAAGATTTTCAAAGGTCACTTAACTTTAAAATGATGGATGAAATTACATTTTATAAAATGTAATGACTAACAAATTTATTTTTTTTTTAAATTTTCAGTGATGAGTGTGATTACATTTTGTAAAGTCTAGTAATTAATGAGAAAACTTTTGAAATTCAGTGACCTCGTGAAAACCTTACGCAAAGTTCAGTGGCTAATCAGATAATTTATCAATCTTCATTATGTTTTTTAGTTTTTTTTTTTTCCTTCTAAATGTCAACCTATTTTTTTCTCTAAATTTAGCGATATTAGAGAAAATAAAATTGTGAGGTAAGAGTACAAAAAAAAGGGTCTACAAAAACATAAAAAATAATAAAAATAAGGTTAATTACCTAATTGGTCACTGAAATTAACTTAATATTTTTAGAGGGTCGATGAACTTCAAAATTTCTATTGATCATTGAACTTTGCGTAAAGTTTTCAAATGATCGCTGAATTTCAAAAATTTTCCCGTTAATCACTGAACCTTACAAAATATAATCACATTCATCACTCATACTTCTGAAATTCTCATTAACGGACGTGATTACAATTGTTAAAGTTCAATGACCAATGGTTATAACTTTTAAAAGTCAATGACCTTCTAGAAATATTTTGTAAAGTTCAGTGACCAATCAGGTGGTTATCCCTATTTCATGGCGATGAGTCAACTTAACTTTTGAATTGAATTTTAGTTACAAGTCAATATTCCATCAAATTTTAGCGGACATGTACGAGTTGGGATGTTGGATGTTGGTCGTAGCAATTGAAGCGATTACGACGATTACTGCAACAAAGTTGGAGTTAAATAACTTGAATGAAACAAATTAAACTTTAACAACGATTGAGTGATAAAAGTGTGACTAGTCTTCATTTAGAGCATTTTCAAGATACTCTCTATTTTTAAAGAGCGTATTCTACAATTTAGAGATTATCTATAAATTTAGAGTAAGAATTTTTAAGTATTCCAATATGCTTTTTACATTTAACACTTATTTTATAGAGAGTGTGTTTAATTCTCCAAATTTAAAGTCTCTTTAAATATAATTTCAAGAATTAATTTATTAAAATAGAGAACGTCTTATATTTAAATTATCTCTTGAAGGTGTTCTACTATGCCTAACGTGGCCTGTTATAGCCCGTTCCATCGACAATGCATCCCCACACACGGACAACTAACGGCAAATTCAATTGCCAAAGTTGATTTATTATTTTCACACAAAAAAATAAAGGGGTGAGAGAAAAAGAAAGAATAAAGGAAAAAGAAAAAAAGAAAGGTGGTCCGGCAGTTTTCATTCATATTCCATTTTAAAAAACATCAAAGTACACAAAGTGGAGCCCACGGGACTTAGCTTTGTCGTTGTGTGATAAATCATTTCCCCAAAAGTGAAACAAAAAATGAAAGACTTTCCTTTTATTTATCGAAACGACCTTTTCAATAGTATTTCTTTATTTCACATCACAAACTATACTTGTACGAACCTATACTTATACACCTACATATACATATACAGTATAAATTAAAAATTAGTACACATACATATTGTCAAATTGCTAAAGATTAAGAATTATGCTACAATTTCCTAACCTATTACCAAATGTTTTACCAAATATACAACTCCATCTGACATATATTTTCGATGTCAGCCAATTTTGCATGAACATTGGACTGAGATGTTACAGACTCATGCCATGTAACTTGTGACATAACAAAAAATCTATACTTTCACGATTTATTAAATTTAAAGGCATTTTATTGGTGTATTTGTGATCTAGTAAATATTATAGTCGATTACTTGGTCTTGTGATATTGGAATCAAAATTGTTAAAAGAGTGTCTTACTGTATACTATAAACAAAGATTGCATTTACTGAAACACAAACACGATTTTATATAGACTTGGGCGTCGAGTGAATCGGTCTGGATATTTTAATACCCAGAATCATCCACTATAATTCTAGTATTTCGTAATTGGAACTATTCGGGTCTTTGTAATTATTGGAATCAAATTCGAACCGTTGGTTCTACCTACACGTACACACACATTTAATAAATATTTTCACATAGGCCATTTCGATACGTATATATAAAATGCTACTACTCGACAATATTTGTACAAGTGAGAAAATCTAGTTAAGAAATCTTCAAGAAGTTAAGAGATCCAATTGCATGACTCAAAATAGTGGAGATTTAAAATCACGAAAAGAAGAGAAAATTAAAATATCAAAAATTAAATCACAGTTTGGGACAATTTGATGTGAGGCGAGAGTAAAAAAATATACGAGTCAATCACGATTTCTTATAGTTAGAATATAGAGTTTTAGACAAATTACTACCAAAATTATAGTTTTTAATTTTTAATTTATAGATTTCATTCGTGTACTCATGATTCTGGTTAAGGAACCAAGAATCGATTGGGACCCAGTCCGATTCAATTTCGATTTCGGAAGGTTTGATTTCGATTAAAATGCCCAAATCTAGTTTTAAACACAACATTGCATGAACAATGAATCAAAAACCCTAATCACGAAATATGAAAAAAAAAAAAATCGAAAAACTCGTAAGACAATAAACTAAAAGCATGAAGAGCACCCGGCACACATTATTTGTCTTTTAACCGAGAATTTACAAATACCCAACCTATTACTCACCATAGTTCAGAGTTGTGAGATCATAGCAAATGGAAAAATAAGTCATTTTTTCATAACAAAAATGTATTTATTTCATCAATAAAGTTGTAAAATCAGAGTAATATTTGCATATGTTCATATAAGTATATTGTCTCTTCGTGAAGATCTTTACATATTGATGGGTAGACGAAAATGTCCTTACAAAAGTTGAGAGGGACGCACCCATTTAACGGCAAAACCGGACAACTAAAATGAGGTCATACTTTTGTGAAGGAATGCGAATGTCAAGTTGAGAACGATATGTCCTAAAAAACATAGCACTCTCAAACGTTAAGGGACGATTTGCACCATTTGCCTTTAGAAGGATATTTATTTATTCCAAAATGGGTAATTATATTTCCACCACAAACTTTAATTTTTGCTCTATATTTTATTTTCACTTAAGGTCCTAAATATTTGCTCACTATATCACTCATATACTTAACTTTTATCAACGTATTCTTATTCATAGCATTTTGTTAATTAGCACATCCCATCTTTAATAACGATTTCAGTCATAAAAGTCCATTGAGACGGTGTAAAAAAAATTATTTTTTTATCACATTTTTAAGAAAATAGTACCTTTAAAATTGTGAAAATATATTCGCCATTTCAAAGTATGCTAACACAATATTTGACAGAAATTGTCATCAATAACGAGATGTACTAACTAGTGAAATGATGAAAATTAGAATTCAAAGAAAGGTTGAGGACTATAGGTAAAATTAAAATATAGTGCAACAAATAAATATTGTGGCGTCATCGAAATTAAATATACATTTGCAACTCAATTATAATTTTGAAAATGAACTTTCTTATTCAAAGAAAAATAGAAAAACTATTAAAATATTGACTAGAAAAAAGGAAAAGAAAATTAATCCAAGCGTTGGCTGTTATTCAATTCTACTTTATTATGCTTTTTGGTAATAATAGATGAGTTAATTTTCTTAATTAAACAAAGCATGAGTGTCCCAATATAAAAAAAAAAAATTAAAATTAAAACAAAATAAAGGTAGAATTGCTTTTTTGGTTGTGAAATGACCAAATTGATTAATCTGTAAAAGTACTTTAAGAAACGAGAAAACAAAAGAGTTGAAGGAATATAATCCAAATACGTTTTGATAATAAGCCCTGTTCGATCCCTATTAATTTATAATACATTTTTTTTAATCTTTTTTTTAGTCACACATTTTTCAATAAAATAATATTACACATGAAATTGTAGCGAGATAGACCTTTGTGTTCTCCTTAACGAGTAGGGTGTTTCGGGTACTTCGATTAGTGTTTGCTACCTGCAAAATGAGATCGATGTTTTTTCCTCCATTGCACCTCCGACATAAGAATCATTAGTCGATTTTAGGAAGTAAGAAGAGAGTATATGTGAATTCAAATAGTTTGGGTTTCAAGAAGAACATACATTTCTCACCTTAGGGGTATTTATAGGCACATGATATAACACACTCATTTTGCGGTTAATGGTGCCACGTGTCTCATGTAGATCTTTCCACTTTGCCCACGTTCTAATGGGATGACCCCACTTCTCAAGCAGTTTAATTTTGCCCATGTTTACTGTTCGGCGATTCCCGTCCAGCTCATTGTCATTTGTATGGTTAAGTGTAGCGTTGACTTCATATTGGTAACAATCTATATAAACGTGAAGGGCCTCGTGGTGGTAGGCGACCCCGTGGGAGCCGACGTCCTCATGGCGTTAGGCGACCTCATGGTGGTCGACGAATTTATAGTGGTAGGCGGCCTATATGGACATAGAGGCCTATCATGTGTAGTAGTAGACGACCTATCATGTGGTGCTCCACGTGGAGTGCATATCAAGTAGCTCTTATCTCAATGACCATCGTAGAAAATTATTAATGCCATCTTATATCAACATATAAACCAAAAAAATTTCTTTCATTTTCAATCACAAATTCTGGAAAATAACACTATTCTGAAAATTATATCATTAAATAATGGGGCATTTGTCTATTTTTAAAATAAAATTCTTTAATTCTCATACTCATTTTTAACCACACTTTTGCACAATAAAATATTTTGCACGCAAATTCAAAAATTTTATCTACTTTTTAATCACACATTATTCAAAAAATCACTATTTAAAATAACGAACATGGAATAGGGGCTAAATGTAACAAAAATATAACAGGGTCAAATGGGAAATATAAAATTTTGATGGAAAAGGGAAGTGTGGTTATATTTGTTAGTGTCACTTTTAATTACACTAAAAGTTATCTATCTATATTTATTATCGTATTTAGATCCTTACTTTTTTAGTGCATTCTCAATATCAATCTTCTCTTAATTAGTACATTTGGTCATTTATAATGGTTTCTGTCCACATATTTTCAAATGAAGGGAAAATATATGTAACACTCTTTATTTTTTATTTTTAATTAATTACAACTATGTAGGGCAAATATAAGTCTTTTTCACGCCATCGTGGATCAAATGTATCAATTAATGAAAAATTGTGAAGATAAACATAGAATGAAAAACTTTTTGGGATTATAAGTGCGATAACAAATAAAAGTTGGAACCTTATTGCAATTAAAAATGATGTAAAAACAAAATCTTATGGCCCTCATTTTCTCAGAAAATTATTTTTAATCACACATTTTTCAAAATAATTTTACATGTAAATCGATTTTATATATTTTTTTACTGCACATTCTTCAAAAATCACTATTCAAAAACACATATCATCCCAAAATGGAGCTCAAATAGGGCGAGATATGGAAAACAAACGTTATTAAAGGTTTATATAATTTTTGAAACATAAAGTATTTAAGTAATAGTTAAATACTAAAGGGCCATATCTAATATTTTCTATATTGGTATTTATAAATTTTTCTTGCCACGTGTCATTAGGAAAACTCAAGTTTTTATTTATTTTTCATAATATTTTGTCTCCGAAAAAAGTAGCAATATTTAAAATTGATGAAATGTGTGTTTAAAATATTGTAAATTTTATGAAATATGTGATTAAAATTAATTATTGACTTTAATTTAGATTAAATCTAGATTTAATCCATTCCAAACAAGGCTTGAAGTGAATATGGGGGAGAAATACGGTCTGGTACATTCTTGGCATGTATTTAATATAAATAGTTTATACATACAGACTACGACAGTCCTACACGCCATGTGTAAATATTACAAGGGAGAAGAGAAAAAAAAAAAAAAAACAGAGAGGCTGTATGTCAGTATGTGAGAAGCTCACCGTTTCTCTCTGTAGAGTAGAAAGAGAGAGAGAAGTGTACTGCACACAGAACACCCACAGAAATTGTGAGAGAGAAAGAGAGGAGAGAGGTGTACTGCATTTGGGGTCCTCTTTCTTTACTCAAAAAACCTCATTTCTCTTCTGGAGGAGGAAACCAGGTAGATTTCCCCCCC
>CAIGRB010075183.1:59616-71363 GCA_903798255.1 Fraxinus quadrangulata
ATATATATATATATATATATATATATATATTCCCACTCACATGAGCACACACATAGATGTTATTCTTTTGTGTTTGTGTAATATATGTATGTTTTCAAGATTTTATCCATTTTAGTTAAATGAAACCCCCATCACCATGGCATAGATTTTGAACGCGATTTTCTCGAGGTCTCAGAGAGCAAAGGTTTTTATCAAGTTCCTCTTTTTCTTTCATTCTTTTGTTTGTTTGATGTTTTTTAGCTTTTCTTTTCATGCATTTATTTTATCAAAATGGTTATTGATTCTTGGGTAATTTGAGGACTAATCAAGGGGTTTTTGATCAAGAAACCTTGATCATCAACAGTAAGTTTTATCTGCGTTTTGATCTGTTTCCTTCTTTCACTCTTTACTGGCTTTCTTGAGTATAATTATATTATTTTTTATTTTAGACCCTTTTTGTTGATCAATTTAATTTGTCATTTGGAATAAAGAATCATAGATTTTTCTTCCTTTTTTTGTTCAAAAATTATATCCCACAGCATGATTTTCTTTGATGTTTGAAAAGATTGCTCCATTCATTTCTTGATAAAAGTCTTCACTGACCAATTTCTTTATTTTGCTGTATTTCGTTCCACGATTAAATTTATTTCTCTACGGGAATATTTTTTTTAATTATGAATAAAAAAAAGGAAATGTATATCCTTATTTGATGTCTACTGTTACAATATTTGTTTTTTGGCTTGGATGTTAGAATTTATTGTTTCTTGTTAATGCAGCTCATGATTTTCATCTTTCTTGCTGTATTTTTACCCCTTCTATTACCTGCATTAACTTATATGGGCAATGTAATAATTTTTGAAGGAATTTATTGATTTTGATACAGGTAGAGGCTTTAGGTGTATTTTGAAGGGTTTGAAGTTTTCAGATAATGTTAAGGGCAACGATCGGATCGAACCCCAAAGATCAACACAGGGATCACTTGATTTCTGATGCTGGTTCAGAGTCTAAATTTCACTCTGTCATTTTTGGTCAAAAACATACAAATAGCTCGTATTTTAACATCCCTGGGGTATTTGTGGGGTTCAATCCTAGGAGTTCAGAATCTGATTCAGAGAGAAGCCCGACTTCACCATTAGATTATAAGGTTTTCTCTAATATGGGCAATCCACTTAAGCCCCGAAGATCATCAAATGAGGTGCATCAAAAGAGCTGGGATTGTAGCAAAGTCGGTCTAAGTATTATAGATTCTCTTTACAATGAAAGTAAATACTCGGGGAAGGTTATCCAATCATCTGATAGTAAAAATATTCTTTTTGGACCAAAAATGAGGATCACAAATGCAAATTTTCGAGGTTGCATCGATTCTCTTGAAGTTCCAAGATCATTGCCGAAAAATGTTTCCATTTTTCCAAATGACGTGGCGAAACCACCCGATCACATAAAGGACAATTCTAATGTCTTGTTCGAAATTGGAGGAGCTCCATCTGAGCCAGAGCAGTTTGATAAAAATCTTCACTCCTGTTCATTAGATTCTGGAAGGTTGTCTGGTAATTTTAATTCCAAGAATGCAATAAGCCACATGTTTTCAGAATCAAAGTTAGGTGATTCATCTGTAACTAAGCTGAGTTCAATTCCGGCATCAATTAGCTGTGGATCTGGTTTTATTGGTTCTGTTCCGGCAAGGGAAGTTGAGCTTTCTGAGGATTATACCTGTGTGAGAACACATGGCCCTAACCCCAAAGTTACTCACATCTTTGGTGACTGCATTTTAGAATGTCACGACAAATTAGCCGACATTTTTGAGGAAACTTTAGAGGAAATTCCATTGCCTCAGGTGGCTGAATGCTTTGACGTTATTTCTTCTTATCCCTCCAGTGATTTCTTGAAATTTTGTTACTCTTGCAAGAAGAAATTGGAAGGGGAAGATGTTTACATGTACAGGTTCGCAGCAATAAACCTTTTCTTCTATTTGTTTTTTTGCCTTCGCAACAGTAATACTTACCTCTGCATATGTACAAAACACTTTAGATTATCAACATGTTTGTTAAGCGGATGGGACTGGATAGACTCGACAGTACTCTGAACAAGATTTTAGTATTTTTATATTTATTTTAATATTGTCACGTCTAGTACTATGGACCAATGCACTCCAAGATTTTGACTGGTTTTTGGTTGTGTTAATATTCTTCAGAGGCGAGAAAGCGTTTTGCAGTTGGAGTTGCCGTTCACAGGTTATTTTGATTGATGAAGAGGTGGAGAAAACAAGCAATAATTCTTCTGAAAACTCCATTTATCCAAACAGCAGGGAAGAAAGTTTTGAGAGCAGCTTGTTTATATCTGCATAGGATACTGAGATTGCATCGTCTTTTGCACCATGCCCATGATCGTCGAAACCACTGCATAGGTATAAACCTCCGATCTTCTGTTTATTGAGAGCTGTTTGTGTATCTGTTGGCAGCCTTCGATGATCATTTTATACCTTATGCTGTTCAAGTTTCGTCTCTCATGGTCCTTCAAATTTTGATTTACATAATCTCGACTTTCGATCAATGATAGAAGAGAGTCTTGATAGCCTTTGATGCTATGTGTTCCCGGATTTTATCCTCTGTTCTATGCTTGGAACAGGAGTTGATGTTTTTAGCCTCGATGGATCTCTATGAATTAGTATAAATGGCTTTTGTGAATATACCTGTTTTTATCTCTTTTCTTGAAATGCCTTGATTGGAAATGTAATGTTATATAGCACCATTTTTATTTGTTAAAAGTTTTATCCATTTGGAACAATAGAATCTAACGAAATTACCTGTTAAGATTACTGAATGAACACAATCCATTATGTAGTCGATTGAAAACTACGTTGTATGCTAGTGATTGTCTTGCATAGATTTAAAGAAGCTAATCACCACAAGAGTGACACGATTTTTAGTAAAACGAGAAAAAAGAGGATGCTAGACCAATTCCAACACGGTTCATTATAGTTGTCAAGGATCAGGTTGTTATGCTTCTTCACTAGATCTACATGGAACCGGACAAATTAGTGAAAAATGATTCAAGAAGTCCACTAGTGTAGCTCTGGCCTAAATCTGATTTGACATTATGGTCTTGTATCAGAGCCTTGTTGTTTGTCATCGATCTGTACTTGGTTGCTCCTTACTGGATTGCATTTGCCCCTTTTACTGTTACGTATGACCGGTAATGTCAACCTTCGTAAAGCATTTTGAAGGTGGTATCAATTGAGGCAATTCAGAAGGAGAGTCTCCATATCATTGGCATGTTTAAAAAGCTTACACTGTTCTTCGTAGGAAGGTAGTTGAATCTATAGGTCATGGTTTCAATGTTTTTCATTGTTATTCCGAGCGTGAAGCCCGAAATAGGAGACCCGCTTACTATTCTTCGTAGGACATGTTTAGTACGATAGACTGGACAATATTTATTAGTTGCCTTATCTAAGAGTGTAAAATGGGCCCTGCAGTCTAAGCCCCTCGGCATGAGCTGCCCTTCTTGGTTGGCCTATAAGCAGTTTAGCCGACTTGGCTACCATAGTTATTTCCAAGTCACTTTCAATTTAATGTACAAACATGTCAATATTGCGTAATGTGGGTACTGTATCAACTTTGTCTCGTATATACTCACTGGAAATGGCTCCTCAAAATCATGCACAACATGGTTGTGAGAATTTATGACAAGTGAGTCAGTGACTTGGCATCTTTACAACCATTGAGATATAGAAATGACTGATCGTTGGAACATGAAAGTAACGAAGAAAATGTGAAAACAAGGCGTTTTTCACTTGGGGAGACTTTGAAAATAAAAGGCCGAGGGCCAAAATGTCGAGAAACACATAGGACTTGTTTGGTAGAATTTTTGTTTTTGCTTCTTGTAGAAGAGTTTTTTAAAAAAGTCACCTTAAATTGGTTTCATCTAAAAAATTTTCTAGTCGGACAATTTTTTTTTAAGAAAATTACTTAAACATGTTCAAAAGCAGTTTCTTAATCTCAAAATAGCTTTACACTTTCCAAAATCTTACGAGGGCCCCCTCAATTATTGAGTTAATGGAGCTTGAAATTTCCGTATACACAGTTGCTGCATCTTTCCGAATTCTTCTTATTTTGGGTACACAGATTTTCATCAAGACTTTTCAGCACTCTCATCATTAGCATAGTTGGTGTTAGGTCACAATACATCTTTATTGAGCATATTAAAAAAAAAAAAAAAAGACCAAAAAAATAAAATAAAATTTAACTTTATTTGTAACAAAATGACGTCAATTTGTTTTGTTCGTTTCCATACCCACAAAAATTATTAAGTTTTGGTCTATCACACTCTTCTAATATATATTTTACTGTTTTGTTTTTACGCCTACAAAAAATTTATTCTTAAGCCCCCAGTTTGGCCCCATTATTCGAAAAAATTATCTTTCTCACTTATTTTTAACCACACAATTTCCATAAAATAATATTACATGTAAATCAAAAACTTTTTTTTTTTTTCAATCACTCATTCTCCAAAAAATATTATTCCAAAAATTATAATTTGAAATAATGTGAGCCAAATGGGGGCTAACTTTCGGTTTACCATGCCCTCTTCTAATCAATCTTATAAATGCTTGTCTAACTATCTCCGTGTTTTTTCTCATAATTTATTCTTCGATGGATTTCGCATTCATTTGTTGATGTATAATATCATTTATTGTTCATGAACACGTATTTATTTCCACAATAACATGAACGTTTATTTACAATAAATTTGAGGTCGACTATATGAACAATTTATCACCGTTGAAAAGATTCAAGCGATTATAATAACTATCATAGAGTAATTTTATCTACCCTTCTCCCTCCAAATATGTTCTCCTAAGATTGCATTACACTGAACAAAAATCCAATGCGAACAAACTTAACACAGATTCGACAAAGACAGACAAACACTCTGAGCAATCCTTCACGGCGCTACATAAATTTTAAGCTAATACTAAAATTGGGCATAAAACAGAGAAATATTCGCTAAAAAATCCAACCAATGAACTTGAAAAAGAAAAATGAAACACAAATCCTCAATATCGAAAGAAGCAAATTTGATGAGAGATCAGACACTTGAGCAAATAACATTTGGTTAAGGCCACAAATAAAATGCATTCATGTATAATAGTGAAAAAAGGGAAAAATCTAAAACCAGAACCATACAAAGTAACAACAGAGATACACTCATGTAGAGGAAAACCAGCTTCTGGCATTTTCGCATAAAGGCTCAAGCCCTCAACGAGAAATCCAAGCATAAAGCAGAGAATGAGAGCTGTAAGTTGTGGCAAATATGAAACCTAATAGACTTTAGGTCAGAAAAACGTATTCCAAATAATTAAAGCTACAAATTTAGTCCAAAATCTAACTCCCGGTTAAATTAATACAGCCAGCATACATATCAATGATGCAAAAATACACTTAGAGAGATGCGTAAGTTACCTAATAATGCATTTAAAATTTTAAAGTAACACTCAACAATACATTACATGCATGGTTCTCGGAAAGAAATACAGGGGAGATAATATTCAACCCTTCGCCAATGTAAAGTAACTCGTACAACGAGCCGCCATTTCTTTACAAGTTCAATTCATCTTAAACCAAACAACAGAGTTCAGACTTTTATCAAGACTCACAATTGAGAAGCCAAAATATTTTAGGACAAGAAAATGGAAGAGGAAAAAAATAATAAAACATAGCGACAATTTGACTGAAATAATATAATTCATGCAGTCACAAGTTTTCAGTCTTATTACTGATCCAGACACCTCTAGACGGTAAAAAATAACAAGGGCCAGTTGTTTTTACCTTCTTCTCTCGTGTAAGTTAAAGGCCGTATCTGCATCAATCATGAGTTACATGAATATGAAGCGCGATTACAAGAAATCATGCCAACTTGTGGAAGGAGAATTTGATATTCAAGTTCAGCAACATCACCATCTACACACTAAATGTTTTGTTCAATCAAATAGAGTTAAAGCTACAAAATGTTCACATCAAGTATCAAGAAATCCCACAACTTGAACACCCAGATTTTACAATTACAGATCACCTAATCCATCCGGACAGTACATTTGATGTTACAACGAGTTCAGCAGCAGTAAGGCACATCCGGCCAAAATTGGGATAGAAAGAGAAATTAAAGCCCACTACTCAGTCCTGCAAATTATGGATAAAGCAGCTCATATTGAGAAATAGATACACCCAACTTGACCACTATCATACCAACTTAATACATCCTACCTGTACATTCTGCAGTACCACAATAGCATTTCTTAATCTTGATATTTCCATTGGAATCACGAACCTGATCGATTGTATAATTGTAGTGATAAGTAAGCTCCTGCAAGGGAGGAATGTTCTCTGCTGCAAAAAACATTACATGAGGCATTCTTTTGTCATCATGATCATAGGTCACGTTCTGAGCATAAAGGTTGGGTGAACAGCTGTGATTGATAAATCTTCCAATGTTTCCATGCTGGGCCGCATCAATTGTATAGCCACCTTCTTGAAAAACTTCAATTGAATTCCCTGGTTCTTCTGGCCTGAGGGAAGAGTCCATATAATTCTGTCCAATATCAAACAAATATTCATCGTTGCCAATTTTTTGTTCAGCTTCCTTGTCTTCGAGAAGCTCTCCTGCATACTCACATATAAAGCTTCCTGAAGGAATAGAATTTAGGGACCTTACACCCCAGCCTCTTGATTCTGTCTTAAATATCTCAAGCCGAAATTTAATACCACGTTGGCTGACTCTGTTGTAGCAAGAAGGTGGGCATTTGCAAGAAGGACCACACTCGTATACAAGAGTTTTCGCTTCAACAATAGCCCCGTTGCGGTTGTATGGAATTTCACCTCCATTTTTTACCACACATCGGCATTTTCTAGAGTCAGAGCATCTCCCTGAACAATCACAGCCTTCAGGGGCAACGGGTTGGTGCCAATCAGGATACAACATCTTGGGAACATATTTAAATGGAGGAGGTTTCTCATTGTCTAAAGTATTCACAGCGCATATGGATAATGGTTCTTTTCCTTCTGAAATGTCATTGACACAAATACCGGGCCGGACTGTGTGCTTATTAGATTTCTTCAATTCTTTCCAGGCAAGCTCAGGTTGACCAGGATTCCTCCTCAGCTCAAACGAGAAAACCATCTTACCATGAGGCCCTGTTTCCTCCCTACATTCTGTCACTGTATACAAGCCATCATAAACATAGGTGGTGACTAGCTTAGATCTTGAATCCAAAGAATCAGAAGGTTTTGTTTTCCATCCACGGATAACACGAACAGGAGTTTTTGCTGCTATACTATTCCATAATGCCAAATTTCCTCTCACAAGCTTCTGATCTTCGGGATGCTTATTCTTCCCAACAACGTTTCCACCTTCTCCAGAGTATTTCAAGACGTCAGCATCTTCAGTATCATCAAAATAAACCCCAGAAGAAACGATACTAGTTGCAACTAGTATATCATCGTGTTTCATGGAATCTATACCTGCCTGGTAGAGGCGGTGAATGCCAACAATAGCAAGCTCCACTCTGTACTGAAACTCATCGCCTACTTCAACTCCTGGCACTTCTCCCAAAATTTGCTTTCCTGTGTTAACTTCCATTTTTCTATCTTTTATAATCTGTGCTGCACGAAGATCAATCCTCTTGGATTTCTCAGGCTGCTTCGACTTCCTTTCCTCTTCTGGTATTGACTTTGCTTCTTCTCCTTGCAAGATCTTTCTACTAATAGAATGGAATAATCGAAGAGTCTCTCTCACTCTATTGCGGATATCAGTGTGACTGGAGCTTTTGGGACCAAAAGGAGGGAGGTTAACATCAAAATCATGTGGTTTATGGCTGGAAGGAGAATTTGCAGGTACACCTTCATCGCAAGCACCATTATTTTCTTCATCCCAGATGATCAGCGCACCTGGGTTTCCACTAGAAACAGGAATTCTTTTCTTCTTCAGGGATGGTCCTCCTGAAATTTCTCTTTTAATACTACTTTTTTTGGCCACCGGTTTGGACTTTTCTTGCGAAGATAAACTCCGCTTCCTAACTTTTCCTCCACTTGAATTACTAAAAGATGCCTTATCTTTTGTCCATGGACAATTTGGTGCAGCCATCAGGGCATGTACAATCACCAAATCCACTCCATTCCCTGAGATAAAAGCATGTTGTGAAGTCCTTGCTTTATCACTTCTGTCTGCTGAGTAAACAACAATATCCCTCCCCACTGGTCCTCCAGTATCCTCATCAGCATAATCAAGAACCGGTTTGGACATGGTCCTTGAACCTGATGGAGCTCCTCTTCGATTTGTTTTCTTGAAATAACCATCCTGTGAACCTATTCCAAATTCTTCAAAACTGTCATCAATTTTTTTTCTCGTTAGCCCACTTTTTAAAGTGTTCCTTGCCACATTGTGAAAAGCATCGATTTTGGCAACACCTGTCATTATCTCTCCCGATGACCCTCTTTCTGCAAGATCTCTCATTGTTCCAATTGATTCTGACTTGACTTCAATCTTTTCAACTCTTTCCAAAGACTTGGTTCCAGAGATCATTGGAACCTCCCTCAATGCCTCTCTATCCAGATTATTCCTCAACTTCTGAGTCACATCCGTTTCCACTTCAATATTTTCAATGGCATCAAGACAATCTTTTCCACAAGCAACCGTCTGCCTTTCTTCTTGAGTTGGTTGAGAGGCATTTCTACCGCAGAGAGGAGGAAAGTCACGAACCGCAGACACTCTCCTACGACGGAATTTATCCTCACGCCTAAAGGAAGTTCCCATCTTAATGCTGCCCTTAGCAATTGATCCCTTGGGTGACAATGAGAACTGAGAAGTACCGAGCGAATCCATTCTGTCAATTGAAGCACCAATATCCAGGCCAGGTTTCGCCTCCTCTGAAGCTGTATTCTTAGCCACAGCCAAACCTTCCGTCCCATTTAACCCCTCCAGAATAGTCTTCTGACCTCCAGCCTGGTCAACTTCCTTCATTGAATTGCATTTTAAGTCATTCTGCAATTCAACCCCTACGGTTCTGGTACGCATCATCAGTTCTTCAACCCAATTTGATAAATCATCTGTGGCTGTGGTCATCACTTCTCCCACCAGCACATCTGCTGATTCTGTCATTTCTATTTCAACAGGATTATTCACAACTATGTCTTGACAACCCTCAATCTCAATCTCAGGGAATTTGACACCACTAGGCACCACAACATTCACTATTTCAGAATTATTGACCGCATCAGGTATCCTAACTTGAGAGATTTCAGCATCCCTAACCCCATTTGCCTCCACAATGTTGGCCATTACAGAATTTTCAACTCCGTTTGCCTCCTTCATATAAGCCAATTCAGAATTCTTAACACCGTTGCTATTTTCTTCTCCGAGCTTCAAATCTACTGGCATAGAGTTTGGGCCACACCCAGGTGGAAAATCCCGAACTGCAGAGACTTTCCTAGGCTTGTACTTAAGCACATCACTATTTTGCATTGGTCTCTTGTTTGGGTTCTCACAGGATGATCCACTGTTCGACAATGACACCATTGTCTGTCAATAATCAAAATTCCACCAACCCAATGGTGAAGCAAAAATTATCGACGATGAAAAGAAAAGGCAAATCTAAACTCAAAATAAACAAAATTCTTTTTCGAGTGGGCTAAAATTTCAAATGATGCAAGCATAAAAATAGAAAAATAGCTAACCATAATAAAGATACAAATTAAGGCTGAAAAAGAAGAAAAAATGTTCTTAGAAAATCGCATAAATCGTCAAATTAAATGCATACATATTTACCTCACACAAATCACACAGTCACACACAACAGAAAATATTTATTTCAGCAAGAAACACAATATATACATCTGAATTTAAACATGCAATCACAACTACATACAAACTAATCATATAAACATACATTTAACCTGTTGCGATTGAAGTCAATACTGATCTGGGCGAAAATTGAAATGTATTTCACTGGTCAGTCACCATGAAAATCTGCACTAACAGAAAATATAACTTCAATAAATTGATTTACATACAATTAATGGATAAATAGCACTAATTCCAAAAATTAAATATTGAAAAATGTAAATCACGGATTGGATTCATTTACAAGAAACGTCACCGAGAAATCAAAATCGATGGTTACATGTTCAAATCCAACATATACTGACACGCTAGGCATATATAGGTGTGTGTTAGGTTCGTGTGTATATGGGATGAAATCGTGGGCGATTTCTGTGCAACGGTTCAATAATTTGTTCGCGAGAAATTTGTCTGTGCGAAGAACGAAGAAAATGGAACTCTCAATTCAATTACCATTTTGCCCTACAAGGTTTGGGGATTCCCAGGTTTGTTTAACGTGGCGCGAAGGTGATAGCCACGTGCTTAGCTCTGTTCACCCTCATTTCTTAAAATATAATTTTACTCAACAACACATTTTCAATCATACATTCGTAATTTTTAATCATGCATTTCTCTTATTTTTATCAAAATTTATTTAAAATCTAATTTCAATCCAAATCAAACAAGGGCTAAAAATGTTAGGTTAGTGGTCAAGATGGACTCGGCTGTCCCAACATGGTCTGCAGGGCCGATCCTTAGAACTGTGAAGTTCAAGGCGATAAATTGTTATGTCACTCTTAAATTTAAATGAAATGAATATTTTTAAAATAAATAACTTATTTTTAACTTTTATAAAAATAAATTTATAAATTTTAAAGAAAGTTTATAAGCTTAGCAAAGAAATTATAGGGAATATTTTAATTTTTTTTTTCATTGACTTCTTTCTAGATTTTGGTAGATAGAAAAAAAAAAATAAAGGAAAAATATAGCATTAGTAATAATTGTTATAAAAGAGAGAACAATAGAAGAGAATCAGAAAAATCAATAGACTTGCATGTATTTTATTAAGAACCAAAACCCTATATTTATAGATAAAAATTGGGGATACAATGGTAATAATTTCTAGGGCTGCAGGGGTACAATCGTTATTCACATGAAACCATAATTTACTTTCCTTTTACAACACTCCCCCTTGAATGACGCATTACAAAATATCTGTCTCATTAAAATCTTGTTTGATAAAAATTCAATGGGATAAAANGTGTATTTTATTTAGAACCAAAACCCTATATTTATAGATAAAAATTGGGGATACAATGGTAATAATTTCTAGGGCTGCAGGGGTACAATCGTTATTCACATGAAACCATAATTTACTTTCCTTTTACAACACTCCCCCTTGAATGACGCATTACAAAATATCTGTCTCATTAAAATCTTGTTTGATAAAAATTCAATGGGATAAAAAGAACAAAAAAAGGAAAAAAAGTACAATTATTTTAGAGTATTAAAGATAAATGCTGCCTCATTAAAACCTTGTTAGGAAAACCTAATGGGATAAAACCTAGCGAAGGAAAAAGAGTACAGCTACTTCCCCTGATGTTGATCACTGAAAATCTTGGAGTTGACGCATTCCAATCTTGTGGACCAATTTTTTGAATGTAGATGTTTACAGTGTTTTTGTAAATAAATCAGCCACATTGTCACTTGAACGAATTTGTTGAACCTTGATGTCGCAATTCTTCTGAAACTCGTGTGTATGAAAGAATTTTGGAGAAATATGTTTCGTCCTATCACATTGGATATAACCTCCTTTGAGTTGTGCAATACAAGCACCATTATCTTCAAACAAAATTGTTGGACTATCTTTTTTTGAATTAATCCACATGATGTTTGGATAT
>CAIGRB010075218.1:0-33407 GCA_903798255.1 Fraxinus quadrangulata
CTGAATTTTAAATTATCCGTGGTCGAAGTAATAACGAGATACGGATATCGTTATTACGAGTAGACCATCACGTGTGTTATTTTTACTTGTGAAGTAAGTAGTTGATCTCACAAGTTAAAGTGTGGCGACACTTGAATGAATACGTGGATATTTTGTTATAGAACAAAACATTGGAGACCTACTGAGAGATTTCACATGGATAACTATCTGAGTGTTAATGGTTAGTCTTTAATGTTCGGTAGTGAAATTGGTCATTTGACTTGAGGTCATCATAGTGTCTTATATGATGACGGTCATACTTTGGTTGTATTGGATGTTGCTCTGCCAATGGTCGCTAATACAACATCATTCGGGTATGTCAAGAATCATATGAAGGTTATGAATGATCAATAGAGAATTCGTCACTCTTAGATAGTAAGAGATTATGATCTACATTTTATATAGTTAAGTTGATAATGAAATCCTTGGCCACAGTGAACTCTTAAGTCGAAATGGAGTTTTGATTAATTAATTCATTGACCAGATTTAATTAATTTGATTAATTAACTATTGGACCAAGTTAAGTTTGAGAGACGAGCCGAGCCCATTTGGGTTTATATTAATATGCCACTAGGGTTTGAGAATTGCAGAATTTTTTTCATTATTCTTGCTAGCACAAGAAAAGAAACACTAACCGTCATTCTTGTTATCTGTGTGGATCACCATTGGAGGCTGGACAATTGGATAGCTTGGATTACAGATCGTGATCATTGGAGTTCAAGAAAAAGTAAAGAAGTTTGTGGAATTCATCTAAGGTATAATTCTTATCATAATTTCTATCTATACATAATGTAGATCCTTGATGAGAATTTAAAATTATTTACTTTTCGCTATGCATGATTAACTAAATTCCCAACACTTGGCATCTGGGAATTGCCACCACCTTTGTGGGAAGCCATAGATGCTGAAGCATCCACAGCTTTAGTCTGGCTTTGAAGGAGGTCAGAACCCGTGCCTCTGTTGCAGTACGTGTAGGACTAGCAATAGCATCTAGTACAGTAGAAGTTCTTATAGGTTCCTCTGGTTGATACTTTGGGAAGCCTGAAGTGCTTTTCAGACACACATCTTTGATCTTTCCATCAATTCGGTATGCAAGTCTCTCTAAAGTCTTGTGAATCATTTTAAAATCATTAGCAAACTTTTGAGTTCTCAAGAAAATTTAGGCAACCTGATAAGCGACGACCCAAAGTTTCCCTTCAATAGCCTCCAATATCTCAGAATGCTCCGGAGGTATCACATGTTGATAAGTGCATATTGTACACTTATTTAAGCTCTAAAATATGGATATTTTGTAATTATTTTAATGAAATTATAGCCTAACTTATTATAATGTGTTATTAGGTGAAACTTGATTAATGGAAGTTTAATAGAAAGAAAGAAGCGAAAAATGGCAAGATTAAAAGTTTGGGGATTAAAGTGTAAATACTCAAAAGTTGTGTTGGACTTTAAGATAAAGATTCAAAATGCTAGGGGAAGCAATTAGAAGTTAAAAATGAGTGAAATATGATCAAAATATTTTCACAAATCAATTTTCAACCGCACAAATATGTTCCAAATTTTTAGTGTGAGATTGAGACCCATTTTTAACTTAGTAAACGTTCAAATTGGGAAAAGGCAATTTCTAGTAAAGTCGTAACCCTTTGAGTTATCTTTTATAACCTAATTTGAATTGCCTCAATCGGATGTCGAGAGAGAAAGTTATGATAAATATATTAAAGAATGTGTAGTGTTGAATTTTTTACGAGAAGCGGTGCCGCGATGCCACAAATCTGTCAATTTTTCCACTTCTATGGCGCTGAGGCACCACCCATAAAATGATACGGCACCACTTTTATGGTACTGAGGAACCGCATGTGTATGGTGTTGATTTTTAGCTCGTTTAAAGTCCATAAAAACTCCAAATTCGGGGAAAACGCGAAGGACAATATAAATACAAGCACGGAGGCACTTGAAAGGGATTCCACACATTGAGATATACAAAATACAAGTTGAGAATTGGAGAGCAAAATCAAATGTTTGGAATCAAGATTTGAAACAAGAAGATGAACTTTGTGCAAGATTCATACACTTTTTTATATCTAAATTTAAAATCCGATGATGTACCCAATTATTGTTATTTGTTTTTTTTTTCATACATTATGATTAGCAAAACTCTTTGTTAGGACGAATAATGAATGAGACCCTTTTATTTCTTTTTTTCAAGATTCTAGTTCTTCCAATTTGAACCATCTCAATCGGATATTAGGAGAGAAAGTTATGATAAAAATATTAAAGGATTGCAGTACCAAAATTTTTTCGAGAGGTGTTGAGGCGCCTCCTGATGCATCTAAGGTACGGAATTATGGCTAGTTTAAAGTTCATAAAAACTTCCAATTCGAGAAAAATGTGAAGGAAAGTATAAATATAAGAATGAATGCACTTGAAAGGGATTCCAAACAATGAGATACATATAAACGCAACTTAGAGAATTAGAAAGCAAAATCAAAGGGGAAAAAACTCTTAATCAAGGGTTTGGAATTAAGATTTGGAACAAGAAGACGAACTTGGTGTAAGATTTATCTATTTCTTTACATCTTAATTCAAAACCCAGTGGTATGCGTAACACAAATCGTTTGTCTTTCTTCCATTATTATTAGTATCTAAATTTTTCATTAGGACGAACAATGTAATCAAATTGAGTCCCTTTATTTCTTTTATTCAAGATTCAAGTACTTCATCATATATGTGTTGATTTTATCAATGTATTTAATGCTTTGAATTATTTGATCACTAATTCAATGATTTTGTGATTTTTCTATGAATAGAGATGTCAGTTTTTGATTTAGGCCACATATTAAAATTTGAAAATTTAGTATAAAATGTAGAGATACATATACTAATTATTACGATCATTTGATGAATTCTTACAAATAATATTTCGTTTATGGTGTGTTTGAGTCACATTATTTTGGAAGAATGTATTTCGAAATAGTAGATTGATGGAGAATATATGGTTGAAAAAGAAGAAAAAATTATTAATGTGATGAAAAATATTATTTCATTGAAGAATGTGGTTGAAAATGAGTAGAAGAATGAGAATGAGAAAAATAATGTAGCTCAAACATGGGCATAGCACCCAATTATGGAAAAGCCTCCTTAAATTAAGGGTGGGATCAATTGGATGAATCTGTCAAGTCAAGGAAAACGTACGTAGCAGCAAGGATGGTGCATCGCCTATTTATCGTTCACGCTCGGGAGCCAAAACGAACCCGCCTGCTACCTANATTCTCTTCAATCCTTTTTTGCCCTTCCATTCTGAGATTGATTCATATAGAGATATGAGATTGAGTTAGTTAAATAGGCTCAATGAGAACTCAGGAGGGATAAATTGAATATAGTAGAATAATTCGATCGAATACTATATTAGATTATGAATCTTGAATTACGATTTAAAGGTGATCAATAGATGTAATTTTTATGCCTTGATATCTCATTCCATATTTGAATTCTAAATCAATCTTTATGTGCATCCCGCTTTGTTCAAGTAGTTAGATAAAAAATCACAACAAATCACAATTATTTGTTTGTTTTCGTCAAATAGTAGTTAGAAATATTATATTAAACACTAAAGTATTCCTCATGAGAACGATAATTCGGACTCAAAAATCCACTATATTACTTGTTAAGATATCGTACACTTGCGATATAAATAAACGCAACAAGTTTTTGACTTCGTTGTTGGGGACTATTTACATTTAGGTTTAATTTATTTTATTTTATTTTTGACTGTTATTTGATTAATTTATTTTCTTTTATTTATAGATAAAGGTCTTCGTTGTATGCTCCGTACCCAAGGTGATGATCTTGAACTATTTGATTTGAAAATAAACGAATTAGATAGCAGAAACATTCATATTCCTATACAACCAATTGGATAAGAAGCCAAGAGAGTAGCGGTACCACAAAATCAACAAAATAAGCTAGTGGAGATAAATGAAGAAGACTTGTTAGTCTCAATGTTCCTGATGCCTATGGCAGTGCCAACGAGGTCCAATATTGTATATCCAGATTTCGAGGGTAAATAATTTTTAGATAAGAGCGGATTATATCAATTTGAAAATCCGAACACACATATTACCATATTATTTAGAAATTGTCATAATTTTCATGCTCCAGGAGTTAATGAAGATACTACCAAGCTGCGTTTATTTTCTTAGACATTAAGGGATGAAGCATTGGAGTGATTAGGTGCTGAACCTCATGGAAGCATTACTACATTGAAGGGACTGACTAGAAGATTCTGCAACGAATTCTTCCCATTGGCAAAACTAGCAAAAATTCGACTGGAAATTCAAACGTTCCAACAAAGAGATGGAGAGAGTTATAATGAGGTATGGAACAAATTCAAAGAGCTAATGAGAAAGTGTCCAAATCATGGAATTTCCATAAGTAATCAAGTGCAATATTTTTACACCGGACTTTCATCGCTGTCAAAATCTTAAGTAGATTCATCTGCTAGTGGATAATCAATTGGTATATTATTTTAACAATGTCTAGACTTGTTCGAATTAATTGCCACTACACATTCAATGTTCTCATCAGAAAGAGTGGTACCAAGGAAGATAGCTGGAATTTATGAACTAACAACACAACATCTACCAATGCACAGATTGCTGCTTTAGCAAAGCATGTGGAGTTACTTGTAAAATTGCAAATACATGGAGCAAATGCAGTGATGGTCAGTTCAGTATGTGAGAATTGTGGAATAAATCACCCTACAGAAATTGCTTGGTGCTTGCTTCATTAGAGAAATAAGTAAACTTTATTTAGAATAGTTCCCGTAATTTCAACACATGAAAATAACTTTCAGCAAGAGAGAAAATCAAGTTTGGGGGAGATCTTCCATCAATATGTGCTGAAAATAGACAAAGTATTCCAACATATTAATATTAATTTTCAAAACCAACAAATATCTATCAAGAAGTTAAAGATACAGATTGGTCGAGTAGCTCAACAACTTGCAAAATGTGCACAGGGATCCAAGCAATACAAAGACAAATCCTAAGGAGCAGGTGATGGTAAATAAGAGTAGTGAAAAACAATCCACCTAGAGCTCTTATAGAAGTTAAAGCATATGTACCACTACTTCAATTCTCCCAAAGACTTTGAAAGAAGTCGATGAAGGAAAATATGTTATAACTATAAGGAGTGGGGATACAATTATCAGAGATTACTACAAAAAGACTAGAAAGAAAAGATGAGCAGGAAGTGGTTGATAAAGCTACAATGGAAGAAAAATCAGTACCAACTCCAATTGAGAATGAAGTACATAAACATCCACTAGTAAGGCTCCAAGTCCAATCAAGGGTTACGTGCCTCCCATTTCTCTTCCTCAAATGCTCAAAAAGAACAAATAAGACACAAAATTTGAAAAAGTTCTTGATGTTCTCAAGAAGCCTTAAATCAGTATTCTGTTCATTGATGCGACATAACAAATTCCAAGCTACACGAAATTTTTGAAAGAGATGTTGACAAAGAAAAAGAAAGCTTCTGGAGTATGAGACCATGGTACTAATGAAGGAAAGTAGTGCAAGAGTACAAAACAAATTACTTTCTAAGTTGAAAGATTTAGGGAGTTTTACTTTGCCATTACAATGGAAAAATCTTGTACTTTTAATGCATTGTATGACACATGTGCTAGTATAAACCTAATGTCATATTCTGTTTAAAGAAAATTGGGATTTGGTGAAGTCCAATTAAAATCAACAATGCTACAATTAGCCGATAGAACAATTTCAAGGTCACGTGACAAAGTTGGGGATGTACTCATAAAAGTGAAAAATTTAATATTTCCTATGGACTTTATTGTGTTGGACATACCAGAAAATCGAGAAATTTCAGTTATGCTAGATCGACCATTTTTAGCAACGGGCCGAACCCTGATTGATATGATGAAATGTGAGCTAATATTGAGAGTGGAGGACAAGCAACACATATTCAATATTTACATCCAATATGAGCAACCTCCCAACTTCAAAGTTTGCCTTAGAATTTATAAAGAAGAGCTACCTGATCAACGAAACTGTCAGAAAAGAAAATCAAATTTTGGTGGACTTCTTACTATATATAAATGGAAATATCAAAATTTGGAGAGCAAAGCCATCAATGAAAATTGTACAAAATGCAAAAATGAAATAACTTTGTTTAAGCCACCATAATAATTAATCATGGCAAAATATCAAGCTAATGACTTTAAGGAAGCACTTCTTAGGAGGCAACCCAAGCTCTCCCTTTCTTACTACTTGGTTTTTAGTTTTAAAATTGTTTATTTTATTGACATAACATTCTCGTTTTGTTGTTTGTAAGAAGATTCTTAATTTTGTGGACAACAATGTGGTTAGAAAGCCAACACATATCTATTTTACCAAGGTGATGCCGATACAACAATTGATGTATTCAAAGAAGTCCTAACCCTCCTTACTATTTATTTTAACATTGGGATAATGTATGTTTTAAGTTTGAGGGTGAATCATTAGTTGTTAATTGCTATTGTCATTTGTTTAGCATCTTGTGTTTCTTAGTTTGTGTGATATGATTTTATTTTGTGGTAATTGTGTGAAAAAAAAAAGGAATTTTCTTTATATAATGCTTGTGTGAGTTAGATAGCCTTAACGGCTAGGATGAATATATTTGAGAGCACATATTAGTTTATGAATTATGAATGAATTGTGTACCTTAGTTGAATTTTCCACTTATCCATAAAAAAAACGTAACAATATTCACACACGATAATTGAGCATAGCGTCTATAGGTACAGGAAGATTCATACGTATAGATTGAATAGAAGACTTATATGCTTAATACCTTAACATATGATTCATAACATCTTTTAACCGTATATTTTATAATTTGGAATGTTTGAGCTGATAAATTTTTTTTTTTAAGATTGTGGTGATTTCGTACTTGTTGAAAAATATTGTGTTGAGTGTCTTTGACTTTCTAATATAAAGTTGGTGATGACCAATTGTTAGGGATCTAATCTGTGTAAATTTTGCTTTTTTCTTTTATAGAAATAAGTATTGTACATATTGAACTTATATCTCACACTGGTACCTTTTGACTCGTGTTGTAAGTCCTAAGCGGTATCGTGAAACTTGATACCCTTTGGTATTCAAAAGCCAGGGGATTTACCAACTAAAATCTCATTACAAGGGTCATGAAGAGAAAAAAGGTTGAAATTAATATTGAGTTGAAAAGAAAATATCAATATAAGCAAAAATGAAACAAACTATAGCAAGTGTGCAAGTAAGAGCTAATTGTTGGGGACTTAGATAACTAGTGGGTTTGAATCACTTGATATAAAATTTATTGTTAGAGCACTCATAATTTGGGAGAATCATCACATGAATAATTGTTGACGTTACCAATTAGGCTAAACCAAATTAGAGTGGTATAAGATATTGATAATTGAAATTAAAGTTTAGAATTACATCTTGAGGAGATAATAAAAGAAAACAAGTTTGGAGGTGTGTGAATCTCACAAGCGAAGAATGAGATAATTGACCATTTAGGGTTGGAAATCGAACCAACTTATGAATGTACTGCTTTACACTTGATTCTTTCACACACACACACACACACACGTGTTACATTGGATAAGTGGAAGTTTAGCTATTGTATTGTGATTTTAAAGCCGCTCATAATGTGATATAAAGTTTTCAAATCTTGAGGCAAAATGACAAGGTATCTAATTAAAATTTCTTTGCATGTTTGAGTGTTTATTAAGTTAGGTTACGGTTTTGTTTGATGACAAACCAATGTTTGTGTTTATTTTTGTTTGTATTCTTTGTATTTTCGTCTTAAGTTACATTCTGTTTTCAAATCAAACGGTTCAAATGGAGCATACACCAAATACCTTTTATTTGTGAATAAAAGAAAATAAACTAATTAAATACAGTTAAAAATAAAATAAATCAATACTAAATGTAAATAGTACCCAGCAGTGGAGGAACAAGTTTGTTTTATTTATTTATTTTTTATATCGCAACTGTACGATATTGTAACATGTAATATAGGTCAGTATTATCATTCCTATGATAACTGTACTTTAATGTTTAATTTAATATTTCTAACTACTATTCGACGAAACAAAAAAAATTGTGATTTGTTGTGATTTTTGATTTAACCACTTGAAAATAGTGGGATACACACAAGATAGATTTAGAATTCAAATATGGAATGAGATATTAGGGCATAACAATTTCATCTATTGATTGCCTTTAAGTCTTAATTCAAGATTTATAACCTAATGTAGTGTTGGATCGAATTCTTCTATTATATTCAATTTACCCATTTCGAATTCTCATTACGCCTGTTTAACTAATTTAATTCCATATGAATCTGTTTTGATTAAACGAAATATTAGTTCTAAGAATTCATATTAGTTAACTACAAAACCACAACATCATTGGCCACCAAAACTTCATCAATCCCCAACCAATCCCTAAGTACTCATGGACTGAACATAATCAACCTCCTTGTCACATAGATCCTCCACCTAAAGAGGTTTTTAGGAATATTGGAATAAAATTCTTTAACAATTGCTTCATTAAATCTCCCATCAAATACCAACAATTTCTCCAATTTATGAAAACCAATCAAATCATCCAACCTAAGTTAACAAATTCCTCGAGGACCACATTGAATTCCTCTATAAATTTTCTATGAGCAGTAAAAGACATAAACAAAGTTTCACTGGTTTCAATCAAAATGCAATAATTTAGATGAGTCACAGAGTGTCTACTTCATGTAAAGGTGACAAATATGAATAGGCCAGGATCAGATCCAGGGGTACTAAGGACCCCTGTAAGATCTACCTCAACGTGTGGTAGGTGCCGACTGACTGCCCGAAGTAGGGGTTCTGAACCTTTTCTAACCTTTTCATTCTCCTTTTCTTCCCTTGATGCCCTTCTCTTAGGTGGTGGAGTAGTTTTGGATGATTTAGCGTACCCCTCTCCAGAAGGTTCAAATTGTGAGCCAAATTTTTCTAACCCCATCAACAACGGGTGCACAAGGATTTCCTAATCGAGGTCGGGAGTGACACTCTTCTCTCCAGCATGCTCTGGTTCTTTCTCATTGTCCCTAGTAACTTAGTACTTGTCAATCTCTTCTTTAGTGTTAGTCCCTTCACTAACATTTTCTTCTGGAGATTGCTTTTTTCCAACTTTCGCCAGTCGACTAGGATATGTGTAATGGAGTCATTTCCTTATTTGAATGGTCACTATACAGTAAAAAGAGTGCTCTTCTATGAAGATTCAGCCTCAGGAACTTTTGCTGGTGGTACGTAGGGTACAATCGCCAGTTCCTCATCAACATCTAGTTGAATAGCCTCAGTTGGCCTTTGGGCAGGAGTGGCTGTCCTCCGTTGTCACGAATTGTGACGAATAGCTTTTCTTGCTGTTGTAGATGTTTTTCCTTTCCCAGACTTGCCTTTGTTGCCTTTGGTGTTTATCATTGTGATGTGTAGAAGAAGGCTCAACAAATGAAAGAAAATCAAGTGCAGAGAGGGATTGAAATACGAATGATTTTGAAAGTAAATGTGGTTTTACCCTAGCATCAGTGACTGCAACTAAGGACGTGCATGAGGAAGTTAATTTGAACACTTCTTTTGAGCCGCTATTTACATAATTGTCCCCCACGTACATTATTTAAGGCAATTTAATTTCTAAATTCAATCTCGTGCAACGCTAATATCTGTTTAGGCAAGGTGATTTGTTCGTATGATATTTAATTTCTAATTTTTGGAAAATTAATATTCCTCTAATAAGATTTAGCTGCCAAGTTTAAACTATTGATCTCAAAATTTGCGAAGGAACCCACACGTGTTAATCGTACAAAAATATGGAGATTTACTAAAAGTTGAATCAATAACAATATTTTTGGACAAATTTCACAATTAGCTTAATATTCTCAAGATAATCATAAAATTTTCATTCAGATGTTTGCTGTGATTAATTCAATTAATTTCTCAGATTAAGATATAAGTATGTGATATGATCACCTAGACTAATCAACTATGAATCATTCTAACCATGGTTGACACTTGCAATGACTACCTATAGATGTGTATTTTAAATCGGTTATCACTTGAAATTATCCCCGTAGATATAAAAATATGTGTGTGCCAAGCTTGAGCATGTATATAAATTTTTCAATATTCTTTTGAATGCTCAAATGTTGACTCTTTTTAATTTTCTTTTAATTTATTGTCTTTTTAATTCATAGAGTTGACTTCCACATAGTCATATGGATAACTCTTCTCTCATGATTTATGTTCATTATCAAGGATAGCTTCACATACCTATGGTTATAACCCTCTCCTATAATGAACCTGCCTGTTAACACAATGTATTGTAGTGCAAAGATACTGACCATAAGTCCACATTCAATTACTTGTCATCTTAAGATGACAACCTAGTCAATAGATGGTCACAATTGAAGTAGTCACGATGTCTTGAAGGTGTACATATCTGACAATAATTTACCAATAGATATAGCCACTGTTTGAGCCTCTTTGTAATTTTAATACATTTTTCCCTCTCTCGTTTTAAGCACATATTCTCCAAAAAAAAAATCTCTATTCCAAAATACATTTTCACCGAAAACATATTAAAATGGATCTCAAATCCACATAAGGAGCACACCTCATTGATAGGAGATTTAGATTACAAACCAATCAGAAAACATTTTCATGTGATATTTGCAAGAAAAACCCTATTTTTTTTGCTTTTATGTTATATACATATTTTTTATATTAATAAATGCAAAACACATGTACACAAAGTGAATATAAAAAAACAAGATAAGAAAAATAACTTCATGAAAAACTATTTAATGCATCGACTTATATGCCTACGACTTTTCGCAATATTTCAAATCTAACAGTATTTAAAGCCTCGATGAGTAAATCAATCAGTTGTCCTTCAATATATATGTGTTCTAAAACAATTACATTCCTATCAATTAAGTCCCTGATGAATTTGTGTTTAATGTCAATATGCTTAGTTCTAGAATATTGAACATGATTCTTAGATATATTAATTGTACTAGATTATCAATAGAGTCTTGATCAATACTCTAGTCATTAAGCATTTGCTTCATCTAGAGTAGCTATGTACAGCAATTATCGACAGTAATAAACTCAGCTTCTGTGGTAGACAATGATTTAGATTTTATTTATTACTTAGCCAAGATATGAGATTATTACCTATATAGAAAAAACCTCCAGATATGCTTTTCCTATCATCTATATTTTTAGTCTAATTAGTATCTGTATATCTTCTAAGATGAGAATCTGACTCTTTCGTGTACCATAAACCAAAGTTTAAAGTGTTATTAAGATATCTAATGACTTGTTTAATAGTTGCCAAGTGGGATTCTTTTAATTTGGCTTCATATCTTGCACATACTCCAACATTGAAGGCTATGTTAGGACATCTTGCATCTAGATACAACAGACTACCTATCATGTTCCAGTGTAGGTTGAAGTTGACGTCCTTACCCTTATTATCTCTACAAATTTTTAAGGATGTAGCCATGGAAGTCCTGACTGTCTTAGTGTTTTCCAAACCAAATTTTTTCACCAGATTCTTGCCATACTTAGCTTGTGAGATGAGGATCCCTATATCAACCAGCTTAACCTGCAAACTCAAAAAGTAGTTTGTTCACCAACCATACTCATTTCAGATGTGGATCCAAACACTACGTTATCAACATATTTTTGAGCCACAATTAATCTATATTTGAGATGTCTATGAACAATATTTTATCAACTCCACATCTCTTATATTATTTTTCAAGTAGGAACATAGTAAGTCTATCATACCAAGCTCGGGAAACTTGTTTTGGCCCATACAATACCTTTTTAAGCTTGAATACATAGTCAGAAAGATATGAATCAATGAATCCTTTTGGTTGCTCAACGTAGGTTTCTTCATTTAGAATCCCATCTAGAAAGGAACTCTTGACATTCATCTGATAAATTTTGAACCCCATTGACATGCAATAGACAACATAAATGTAATGGATTCAAGTCTAGCAATAGGTGTAAAAGTCTATTCCAAGTCCACATTTCAATATGGGTGTAGCCCCGTGCTACTAGTCGTGCCTTGTTTCTGACAATGTTTCCATACTTATTTGATTTTTTAAAGATCCATTTGGTTCCAATAAACATTTGTATTTGTTGATCGAGGCACTAGTTCCCATAAATTATTTTGCTCAAATTGACCATCACATTTTTGGGCTCAATATGTGAGGTATAATATACGTTTCCAAGTTCAGTGGCAAGACTCATTCTGGTCACTACACCATCTCCAAGGTTTGAAAATATGTTGTCCAGTGGATAATATGTCTTTTGTTCTACAGTTAATCAATTTCATCTTGTAGGTCCTTTAGTAATTGGTGCATGATCAACAAAATCATAGTTCTGTTGGACCATCGCTGCCTGAATCTGCAACACGATTTTTCTGAATAATCTGATTTTTTTTCAACCCATTCTTCAAAATTCTGAATTTCAGGTTCCCTGTCATTTAATGCATAACACTTACTTCAAAATGTGTGAAAATACCTAAGATTTGGTTTCCTACCTTTTCAGATTTCATAAGGGATTTGTGGGGTACCAATTCTCAATGACACACGGCTTAGGATGTAGCAAGCAGTGTTTGTAAGTTGAGCCCACAATTTAACACGGAGTTTAGTACTATTCAACATCACCCTAGCCATCTCTTGTAAATGCCTATTATTCCTTTCTACCATATCATTTTAGTTAGGGTTTTAGGACTAAAAAACTCATGAGAAATACCATACTCATCACAGAAACTAAAAAACTAGTATTTTTAAATTCATTACCATTATCACTCATAATTTTTACATTTTTAGTCCCCTCAAAGTGTTTTTCACACACACCTTTAGATTTTACTGTGAGCTTAGAAACTCATCTTACTAGAGTTTGGTAAGTTTGACCAGTTCCGCATAGTTCAAGTATACTAACCTTTTGTGCCAGGTCTGCAGTTTCAGCTTTTACAACATGACATGAAATTTCAGATTTAAGTAAATAGTATTTATCACTAGACCTAGCACCACGTGGGATACAACTTCCTTTTTTTTCAAAACCTTACATGTACTGTGACGACTCGAATCCTTAACAATTCGAGTGTCACAAAATCATAAACTAAAGCAAATTTAAAAGATATTCAATATAATTATATAAATTATTTAAGCACTAATTAAAAATCAAATGATGTAATGAATTTCATACATTACTTGAAATTAGGAATTATTTAAAATTAAATGAAATAATAATAGTTTGACAACGTTAGAATTTTATTATTGAATCTTTTGCCACCATAAGCCATCTCCGTGCCGATCTCCTCGAATCGTCAATTATCTGAAAATAGAGACATAATAGAGTGAGAATAATTCTCAATAAGCGTGCGTAGATAATGAATTCATATATGTATTTTTACGGAAAATTCATAACTTACATAAGGAGACACGATCGAACTTAGGTGGTGCTAAATTCTTATGTGTGGCGCTACTAAACTCCGGTTCAATCTTAATAGAACATATGTAACATGGACCAAAACATAACATAGTCGTAGAAATATTACATTAGCCACCATAAACATAAAGCACAACTTGCCTCTTCCCTGGACAATTCAAAATGATAGGAGGAGTTATTGTTGGAAAGAGTCCTTGAGCCGCGTGTGGGGTTGATTGTTCACTGTAATTTTATAATTGTACGAGAATAAAAATGACGAGAGAAGAAGAAGTGGAGAGACNGTTAAGGGTAGTTTAGTGTCAACTTTGTCTCCTATTTATAGAGTAAATTTTTGACCATGTGTAGAAAGAGTGAAAGAAAATGACTAGATATTAGGAATGGTAAATGCATAAATGGTGTATTATCATTAAATAATCAAATTAATACATTTAATCATGTGGTCAAATCAATTAAATTTACTTAAAACTTGGTGTAAATGATGCATGTGGCCAAATAAATTTCCTTTATTTGCACGGTCAATTCAATTACATTGGCTTAAAATGTGGTGTGAATAATGCATGTGGTTAATGAATTATCCTTAATCAAAACTAATTAGCATACTTACATATATTTTAGGCATAATTTAATCTAACTTCCTAAATATCTTTCCTCTTAGGTCCTCAAACTATTGGTCAATAACCAATAAGGTCATTAGACTAGGTCAATTACCAATAAAGTCATTAAACTTTAATAATAGCGCACGTAAGTCTTACATTTAAATCTAACAACTAGTAAAAAAATGGGATGTTACAATCTATCCTCTTAAAATAAATTTGGTCCTCGAAATTTACCTTGGAATTCATGAAAAAGTTGTGGGTACTTGGCCCGCATTTCCACTTCTCGCTCCCATGTGGCCTCTTCAACCGAGTGATTATGCCACTGTACTTTCACTAGCGGGATCACTTTCTTTCGGAGGGCTTGAAGTTTCCGATTAATAATTCTTATTGATACTTTTTCATATCTTAAACCTCACTGTAATTCAATAGACTGATGGTTGACCACATGACTCGGATCGGGGACGTACTTCCTAAGCATTGACACATGGAAGACCTCATTTATAGCTGGAAGTTATGGAGGTAACACTAATTGATATGGACATTCCCGATACGTTGCAAGACCTCAAACAGGCCAATAAACTTTGGTCGCAACTTACCCTTCTTGCCTAAACGTAGCACTCTTTTCATTGGTCCATTTTGAGGAATTCCTTATCACAAACTGAAAATTCGAGACCCTCTCTTTCTATCTGCATAACTCTTTTGTTTGTCCTGGGCAATTTTCATGCCAGTGTGAATTTTCTCAATTGCATGAACCATCTGTTTAATAATCTTTCGCCCCAAAATCTTTTACTCACCGACTTCATCCCAATGAACTGATGATCTACACTCCAATGTCAATTGAAGTGTGGTAACTATTGTTGTATGAGAACTCAATTAATGGTAAATACTTCTCCCATTGTCCTCCAAACTCGGATATACTGTTTGAAGCATGTCCTCCAATGTTTGAATTGTCCGCCCAGACTGTCCATCTATCTGAGGATGGAATGCCTTACTAAACTTTTGTTTAGTCCCATAGCTTGGTGTAGACTTTTCCAAAAGTTCGACGTGAACCTTGGATCTCTATCTGATACAATATAAATAGGTACACCATGTAACCTTACTATCTCATTAACATATAACTGTACGAACTGTTCCATAGTAAACGTCATTCGAACTGGCAAAGAAATGAGCCGATTTGGTGAGTCAATCCACTATGACCTTGGTGAGTCAATAGTATCGTGACACCTTGGAAAACCAATTACAAAGTCCATAGTTACATGCTCCCACTTCCACTTTGGGACTTCCAATGGTTAAAGTAACCTTAATGGTCACTGGTGTTCGGCCTTCACTTGCTGACATACCAAATATTTTTTGACATATTCAACTATATCCCTCTTCATGCCTTTTTACCAAAATACTACCTTCAATCTTTGCACCTCTCGGGTAGAGTGAGCTTCCTCTAGAATCTGTCTTTTCAATTTCTCAAAATTTGGTACATACATCCATCCTTGATAATATAATGCTTTATAAAGCTATGGTAAAGTCCTTCCACTTTTTAGAGTTAATCTCAGACTTGATATACTTAAAAGACTGTTCACCCCGATGTCTTTTAATTCTATCACGGAGTGTGGGTGGATAGAGACAGCTGCTACTTGAGTGACTACACTGGCTGAGTGGTGACTACCTTGAGATTCAATCTCTGAAATTCTCTCCATAGTTGTTCCTGCATAGTAAGCATAGCTAATTAACTTTCCGTTTTCCGACTTAAAGCATTAGCTACCACATTCACCTTACCTAGGTGATAATGAATTTCACAACCGTAATCCTTTACTAACTCAGCCATCTTCTCTGTCTCATATTCAACTCCTTCTGGGTGAAGATGTACTTAAAGTTTTTGTAGTCCGTATAAATGTCACATTTACCTCTATAAAGATAATACCACCAAGTCTTTAATGCATGGACCACCGCGACAAGTTCTAGGTCGTACGTGGAGTAGTTTTGTTCATGTAGCTTTAATTATCTTGATGCATAGACAACAACTTTGCCGTGTTGCATTAAGACACATCCTAAACCTTGCTTCGAAGCATTACTATAGATCACAAAATTGTTTGATCCATTGGGTATGTTAACACTGGGCATTCACCAACTTCTGTTTTAATTTCTCACACCTCTCTATCTAGTCAAACTTTACACCCTTGTGTGCTAACTGTGTTAGCGGTCCTGGTATTTTGGAGAATCCTTCAATAAACCTCCAATAATATCTTGCTAAACCTAAAAACTGTGAATTTCTCCTTCATTGGTTGGCCTTGACCAATTCAACACTGCCTCTAGTTTACTAGGATAGAAACCTCTATCTGTCGAGCCATGACAATATGTCCAAGGAATGCTACTCGCTCCAGCCAAAACTCATATTTTTTGAACTTGGCATAGAGTTTTTCCTTCTTCAAACCATCTAACACAATCCTTATATGCTCATCATTACTTCTTGAGTAGACAGGATATCATCGATGAACACGATAACAAACTGGTCCAGATATTTGTGGAAAACGCGGTTCATCAAATCATAAAGACTCCAGGAGCATTAGTTAGCCCAAATGGCATAACTAAGAACTCGTAGTGTTCGTACCGAGTTCTAAAAGTGGTCTTAGAGAGATTTGATTCTCAACTGATGATAACCGGACCTTAAATCGATCTCTGAAAACACCACTGTACCGCTGAGCTGATCAAACAAATCCTCGATCCTATGAAGATGATACTTTTTCTTGATAGTGATTCTATTCAATTCTCTGTAATCGATGTACATCATCATCGATCCATCCTTCTTCTTAACAAATAACACAGGTACTCCCCATGGTGATACACTAGGTTGGATGAAACCTCTTTCCAATAGTTCTTCCAGCTGTGCCTTCAGTTCTTGTAACTCTTTGGGTGCCATCCTATACATAAGGTCGATTGTGAATTCTACCTCTCGTTCTGACGATATGCCAGGCAACTATTCGGGTAAGACTTCGGGATATTCACATACCGCCCTAGCCTAGTCAGATGTCAATTTATTGTTCTCTTCCTTATTACGGACATCAGAGCCTTGTAATTTTTCTAATAGTACGACCTGTTGGGCTTCCAATGCAGACAAGATGTAGGGGTAAGGGTCCAGCTTGAGCTACAGATAATCGAAATTCTTTTTCCCTAGATCTTTGAAAAATCACTTCTTTTTCGAAGCAACGAATTATCGCGTGATTCTTGGATAGCCTGTCCATTCCAAGAATCACATCGAATTCGACCATATCTAATACATTCAATTTCATCTCCAATGATCTACCATCAATTTCTACTCTTGCCGTTCTAACTATGTGATTAATATTCACTGTATACCCAGTGGGCATCGTCTTTACTAAAGGGAATTTTGTTTATTCAACCATAACATCCGGTTTACATACAAACTTAAGGGTTATAAAGGAGTGAGTTGCACCAGAATCTATCAATACATAGGCTAGTAAGTCAGATATGAGGACTTTACTTGCCAAGACATTTCAATTCTGATCCTCCTCCTGCCCTACTAGTGTATAAAAACCGTAGCATGTCCCCCTGGTGCATAGCCTTGTCTATGCTGATTATTCCCATATGGCCTCTGTTGATTCCTTCCTTGTGGTCTGTGTTGATTATTCCCTTGTGGCCTATGCTAGTTGTTTCCTTATGGCCTTTGCTAGTTGTCCCCGTAGTTAGGGCCATATCGAGCCATGTGTTTTTGTTCTCCATATCGGAAACATGAATTCGTCCCTAAAAGGCAAGCTCTATGGTGATGCTTCTGGCATTTTCCACATCGTGGGTAACTCTTGTTGCCATTTTGTGTTGAATTTCCTCTACTTTTCTTGGCATACTCTTGTTTTCCTTTGTCATTGTTATCCACCCACTTTTGCTTCTCTAGCTATCCATTGTGCTGCATTTCATCCCCACTAGTGTGATTCTTGAAATCTACCAATTGTGCCATTGCCAATACATCATGATAGTTTTCAAGCAAGCACTATAACAGTCCATTTCAAATCATCCCTCAAACCCTGCTCAAAACGTCTTGCCTTATCCTCCATATCTACAAACTCAGAAGCATAATGAGCCAACTCTTCAAATTTTTGCTCGTACTCGATCAATGTCATTGAACCCTGAGTTAAAGTGAGAAACCCATCATCCTTCCGATTTTGGATACTCGTCGGGTAGTACTTTTTCAGAAAGGCCTCTTGAATTTATCCCACATCCAAACATGACCAGGAGCCCTTGATCTGGTAGTGGTGTCCCACCAACGCCTACCACCTTTAAGTAACATAAAGGTTGCACATATCACCCTTCTAGGTTTCGGACAGTCAATGAGTTCAAAAATTCTCTCCATACCCATTAGCCAGTCCTCTGCTTCCAAGGGGTTCGTACTTCTATGAAAGATAGGAGGATACTCTTTCCTAAATTGTTCAACCACAGTAACAGTGGTCCTAGTGTCGGGAGCAGCTTTATGCTGTTGTTCTGGTTGTGGCAGTGAAAAAAATGGTGGAGTTGGTTGTTGAGGAGATGGTGGTGGCACCGCAGCTTGTGTAAAAGTTTGCATCATAGCGAGAAATTGTTGGGCACACTGTGGGTCAATTGTATTAGGCTGAGGCTGAACAGGTTGTGTGGACTCTTGGGATTGATAATTGATATTGTTAGTCCTTCTGCTTCGAGGTGCCATAACCTTAATTATATGATATTATTGCTATTGTTAGTCCTTCTGCTTTGGGGTGCCATAACCTTAAATGATAGTAACTATTTAAAGTCAAGTCAATTTGAGGAAATGAAAGATAAATGAATGACATGCTTTATTCATAAACATTCATAAGTTCACATAATAACGGACCACTAGGCATATCCAGTGTCCAAACAAGTTGAGATTCAAAAATTTAAGAATAAATTGAAACGAAAAGAAAACTAGGCATCATCTAATAATTCTTTCTAGTACCCTCCTCTTGATTCGCCTCCTATTTTTCCTCGAGTTTTTATTTCTGGTTAATCGCAGAATACGACGCAGGGTTGTATTCTTCACTCGGGTTATCTTCAACATAATTTTACTCGTAGTCAACTTCGGATATGGTTATAACGTTGCCTGGATTGGGTTCATTGCCTGGCATCTCACCGTATACCTAAGATCTTCACGATTCACCCTCCACATTTTCCTCATCCATCGGAATAATAGATCGGGAGATGTCTAGTAGTTGAAGGTCTCTTCGATTTCCTTGATAAACTGCCTCCAGTAAGGAGTAAGGGTTTGGTCAAGGTGATACATGATCTCATCACTATGAAATTGATATCCATTCGATCTTGCCCCTTGGTAAATCTTTTCTATTGCATTTAAGTGTTGTATCAAATCGTGGTTCAGGTTTATCTTGTAATTCCTACGCAACCAAGTAAAATGATTGCATCTCTCAGTTTGACTAGTTTGACCTTGTCCACTCACCATCTATCGAAAAGATAGAAACATAATTACTTTTCTTTCCAAAAAAACTTTTCTAAAAATATTTTTTTTTTCAAAAGAACTTCCAAAAATAGGTAATTGTTGGGAATTTCATAAAGTAAGAGCTTTCTGGGGACATTAGTTTAATTAAAGTAGCGTTATTTTATTTTACTATTATTATTTTAGAGGAGGAGTACTAATAATTGTAAATTGAAGAGAAAGTACCAATAATTATTCATAGTTTTTCCTTTGTTTTACACAAAGGTAGTGATAAAGGAATAAATTATTGTACTAGAAGTTGGAACTTTAAGGTAACATATTAAATAACCATCCATAGTTTTTCCTTTATTTTTACAAAGGTAGTGATAATGGGATGAATTATTAAACGTGAATTCATTATAAATCTTATTCGTGTAGTATGTGATTCTATATTATTGTAAACTTAATCACTAGTCGAGTCATTCCCACTAAGCTAACACGCATTTAAAATAAAATAGCTACCATCTATATATCTCATGGTTTCTACAGTAGTATAAAATCTAAGATTAAGGTCTTCTATCAATAATATCATATGTATAATAGTAAACACTTATAACATTCAAAATTTCATATTATTATTGACTTTCATGCATAACAAGCCTAAATAAAATCATAAATTAACATTCATATTTTGTCACTATATTCATGATTGTTATTTCCCGTAATAGACATGCTTTCATAAGTGAGATAACATGAATACTTAAAGTGCATACATACCTGGTTCAAGGAAGTCGAGCCATGGAGATGAAATAGTGTCAAGTGACTTAGAACAACTTAATTCTCATTTTATAAAAAAATTCAAAATTTTGAAAATATATGTTAAGTCTACAGAAACGATTTTTTTTAAAAAAAAACTCTTAGCTCTGATACTAACTGTGACGACCCGAATCCTTAACGATTCGAGTGTTACTAAATCATAAACTAAAGCAAATTTAAAGGATATTCAACACAATTATATAAATTATTTAAGCACAACTTACTAAAATTCAAATGATGTAATGAATTGAATACATTACTTGNTTCAAATGATGTAATGAGTTTAATGCATTACTAGAAATGAGAAATATCTTAAAATTATTTAAAATTAAATGAAATAATAATAGTTTGACAATATAAGAATTTTATTATTGAATCTTTTGTCACTATAAGCCACTTCGTGCCAACCTCCTCGAATCATCAATTATCTGGAAGCAGAGACATAATAGATTGAGAATAATTCTCTATAAGCTTGCATGGATAATGAATTCATATATGTATTTCTACAAAAAAAAATCCATAGCTTGCATAGGGAGACACGAAAATTAGATCGAACTTAGGTGGTACTAAATTCTCGTGCTTAGCACTACTAAACTCCGATCCAATCTTAATAGAACAGACGTAACATGGACCAAAACATAACATAGCCATAGAAATATTAAATACATAAACATTAGTCATCATAAACATAAAGCACAAATTACCTCTTCACTGGACAGTTCGAAATGATAAAAGGAGTTATTGTTGGAAAAAGATCCTTGAGCTGCGTGTGAGGTTGATTGTTCACGTGTGATTGTATAATTGTATGAAATAAAAATGACGAGACAAAGAGAAGTGGAGAGACAAAGTTATAGAGATAGAGAGGGAAAGTGTGTAATTGATTGTTGATGGTAGTTTAGTGTTATGTTTGTCTCCTATTTAAAGGGTAAATTCTTGACCATGTGTAGAAAAGTGAAAGAAAATGGCTAGATATTAGGGATGGTAAATGCATAAATGGTGTATTGTTATTAAAATGGTCAAATTAATACCTTTAATCATGTAGTTAAATCAATTAATTTGGCTTAAAACTTGGTGTAAATAATGCATGTGGTCAAATCAATTTCCTTGATTTGCATGGTCAATTCAATTATATTGGTTTGAAATGTGGTGTGAATAATGCATGTGGTCAATGAATCATCCTTAATCAAGACTAATTAGCATACTTACATATGTTTTAAGCATGATTTAATCTAACTTCCAAATAATTTTCCACTTAGGTCCTCAAACTGTTGGTCATTAACCAATAAGGTCATTAGACTATGTCAATTACCAATAAAGTCATTAAACTTTAATAATAGCGTACTTAATTCCTAAATTTAAATCTAACAACTAGTAGTAAAAAATTAGGATGTTACATGTACTTTAGTGAACATTACTATGAGCTCATCATCACAGAGTTGACCTACATTATTCAGGTTAACTTTTAAGTCAACAACAAATATAACATTATTCAAAACAAGTAATCCTTCAATCGCAATAGTATCAACACCCTCAATTTTACTTTGGGTACCATCCCCAAAAGTAACTAGTCCACCTGCAAGACTTTTAAAATTGGTTAACAACGGTTATTAGTCATGTGTCGAGAATAGTCACTATCAAAATACCAAGAGTTGGGCACAATAGATTAATAGGCTATATTAACAACATAACATCTAAAATATTTTTTCTCACCTAAACTTTCCTTATTTTAGCATTAGGATTTTGCTTTAAAGTGCTAGCAAACAACTTAACTCTTCTTTTTCATGACACGTTGTTTCTTGTGAGATAAACAGTGAAGTGAATCATGTCCATACTTACCATAGAAACTATATCTGATAGTGTGTTGTATCTTTCCTTCATAATTTTGCGGGTGATTCTTTACCTAGTTACCTGATGAAATTATCCGAGTCACGTGTTTGGAGGTGGTCAGAACCTTCTGATCTGTAAATCAGAAATTGCTACCATCCTATTCAAGGGAACTGTCTGGTACTCTAGCTGCAACTTCAGAGGTTTGACCTATTTGTGTATCATATTCAGTTTCTTTAACAAACTTCAACTAGATTATTTCTCCTTTCCTTTCCTTTCATTTCCTAAGCTTTCTTTGATACTCGGGGTTCTTCCATAGCTAAGAACTTTACATAGTAGGCATATCCAATAGTCAGTTATTTCAGTCTCCTTGGTGTGATACAGTTCAGTAAGGAGCTCCAAAACTTGATTTTCTTTTTTCCTTCAGAAATTTGGATAGAGTTTCTTTTTTAGTTTTAACCACGATCCTTTCTTCTTCAATGAACTCCATCATCGTAAGAAATGTGACATTCTTCTCTTCTTCAATTTTCAGATTCCTTTTCAGTATCATGTATTCTAAACATACATTACTTGATCCGATCACGTCTCTAGTTAGTGAATTTGTATCTGTAGGAAACAACTATAGCGAGTTAGATTCTGACTATAAATTGACAGTAAATGAACCAACTGAATATCGTCAATTCTGTCCTCCTCGTTTAAGTTTGACTCTCTGTCCTCATCTTCATTCTAGTAATATTCAATGCTTTCTCAGATGGGGACTTCTTCAATATGTTAGCACCTTCAGCATCTCTCCATAGATGAAGTTAGATTTTGCCTTGAGTTGTTAAAGAACTTCTTCAGTTGAGGTTTTGAACTCCTTCCTTTTTTATTGCTCTTTTAGGAACTTTTTAAATTGTTGGATGAACATGGTCATATGTTCATCACCCTCACATTCTTCATCCTCCTCAACACTTTGGCTGTCAAGGTAACTCCAGATCCTTTTTCTTTCTTTCTCTTATGGAGATGTAACTCATAAGTTATTAAGGAGCCCACCAACTCTTCCACCTTTCAATATTTTTACATTCTTCGATGGCAGTTACTTTGGAATGAAATTTATCTAAGGATTTTCTTTACTATTTTGCTTTCTGAATACTTCTTTCCCAAATTATATGCTGAATTGACAATGTCACTAGATTGGTGTAAAAATCTTTGAATTGTTCATCATCTCTCATTGTCTGCTCAAATTCAATGGTGAGGATTTGAAGTTTCGAGGACTTGACAATGGAAGTTCCTTTATGAGCTACTTGTAGTATATCACATGCTTCCTTAGCCACCTTACATGTAGAAATCAAGGGAAACTAGTTAGAAGCCACAAAAGGTAAAATTGCATTTAAAGCTTTTGAATTTTAACTAGCATTGGTAAAACTTGTAGATCTCCAATCTTCAGCCTTTTTCTCTCTTTCTTTTTCATTTTAAGTCACAGTGAGTGTTTTATATCCATACATAATGGAAGGCCAAGTTTTTTCATCTATAGGTGGGCATAGATCTGCATCCTAATCATCCAATATAAATAGTTTGTCGCGTCTAAGACACGAGGTCTAAATGGTGCACCGCCCATTACTAGATTTTTTGTAAATTACACTTTTTAAAAGCGATCCTAATTTATACCTAGTTTAAATTCTAAATGATGAAAACCATGAGACGAAAAAGCTAGCAGAGATCCGTTGATTATGGAAAAAAGACCAAGGACGAGATCACGAGCAAAGAAGATTAAGAAAGCCACAGCGTTACTTGTTCAAGCTATGTGGCCCGAGTCATCGATTACAAGTTCTATATATGGGAGAGCAAGACCAATCTATAATATTTCACTAGATAGACCTCTCACACATACTAGAAGCCAAACTTCATGCCACGATAGTTTCAACAGCTGTACCAAAATGCCACGAAGACTCGAGACAACGGGTGAAACCACGAACAAGACATTGAAAAATCCCTGTTAACCTCGATTTTTGCACGGGTGATGTGGCCAAACGATTCAGCTCTACTAATGTCCACGTAAACAAGCTCCTACACACTTGGACAAACCTTTAGTGGCGTGTGGTCTTTTCTGGTAGTGGGGATGCAGTCAAGTCAATCAATAGTATAAGTACATTTAGGTGTTGGATGATCGAAACATTTGAGCCACATTAGTGTACGGGCACTAGAGGTTAGCAAGATAAAAATTAGAGAGAGCAATATTGCTTTGAGTGTGTAAAATTGCATTACCTTCAAATGACACTAAGTGTGTGTTTTTATAGTAAAAGATGAGATATTGCCACCGTAAGATGAAATGACACGTGGCCTCATCCTGATGGTCGAGGTATCTCCTTTTAGGTGTTACTTCGTCAATCATAGGTTGAATGACACAATATTTCAAAGAAGTAGCCACCTTAAAACCTAGGTTTGATCTTTGAAAAGTAGACATACAAGCTGACCGTTTACGTATTTGTTGTAGAGATGTCACATCAATCAATCATATGAAGATCTTGTACAAAAGATCTCTTAAAAGAGGTGAAATGGGAAATACTTCATATCAACAAAGAGGCTAGTTGATTTGGATCACTTTTACAGTAGGTTATAATACCTCACCTAGGTCATGGAGCGTCGATGTCTAAATGTCACCTCAACAGAGGTGATGCATTACTTCGACTACCTTAGATATGACATCATATCGACTATGTAATATAGTAATATGGAGTGCAGGCTTGATTAAGCTTGCTAACTTACTGCCACTTGGCCACGATCTCGAGCCTCACTAGTAGAGGAATAACAATAGTTCACCAAGTTCATGTATGGATATTCATATAATGTGTAGACGTGTTGGGTTAAGTAGATTATAAAGCTATGGGGTGATCCATTATCGAAAAGGTGCTCTAGTGTGGAGTGTTTTACCGTCCTTTTGCTAGGTGGTTTTTGAATAGTTGTGAGCTTGAACATAACACAATAGTTCCACAAGTTCAGACATGGATTTATATAATGCATGGATTTAAATGTGGAAGTGATATTTTGATACCTTGTGGAACAGCTATGCAAGTGGCATACTGTAGGGGCAAGGTCTTCGAGTAGAGGGCGAGGCTCTAGAAGATTTTGTGTAGTAGAGGTTATGTCCTAGCATAGAGGATGATGTTCTAGATTAGTGGACTAGGCTCTGAAAGATAGACAACTTTATAGAGCTGTACAATATAGGCCAGGTCCTATCATAAAGGACGAAGCTCTGAAAGATACATAGCTTAATAAATCTGTGCAATAGAGGTGAGGAAGACTCTCTAAAAGATGTCTAGCTTGATGAATTTGTTATGCATAGGTGATGTACTAGCATAGAGGACGAGGCTCTAAAAGACCAACAACTCGATAAAGTAGTGCAGAAAGATAGATAGCTTGACGAAGCTGTGCAGAAAGATAGACAACATGATGAAGCTGTGATATAGAGGCGTGGTCCTAGTAGCAAAATCCTAGCTTAGAGGACAAGGTTTTGAAATATAGACAATATGATGAAGCTGTACAACAAAGGTGAGATCCTGGCATAGAGGATGAGGTTCTGAAAGATAGATAGCTTGGTGAAACTGTATAGTAGAGGCGATGTCGTAGCATAGAGAACGCGGCTCTAGAAGATAGGTAACTTGATAAAGTTGTGATTAAAACATGATGTCCTCCCATAGAAGACGAGATTGTGAAAGATAGACAACTTGATGAAGTTATGTAGTAGAGGCGAGGTCCTAGTGTTGAGCATGAGCTAGAAGATAGGCAACTTTATGAGAATGTGATGCAAATGCAAAGTCCTAGCATAGAGGAAGAGGCTCTGAAAGATAGACAACTTGATGAAGCTATGTAGTATAGGTAAGGTCCTTTGAAAATGGAATGTTGTAATAGAGGTGACCTAGAGCCTCTAAGCTAATGATATATTTTTGGGTTCTTTGTCAGCAATTTGAAAGGTTTCGCATGTTTTTAAAGAAATCAGCTAAGGCGTTGTGGCTTATAAAATGCGAGTCTCCTAGGTCATTATTGCTAATCATGGTGTACGACTTGGTAACTTCTAGGCCATCGGCCAAATACACATCTAATATTCACCGCTTCATCTGTTCCCATGGTGATGTCTGACATTTCATTTTAACAGGTTGGATGAACTGATGAATGTATAGCCATGATCATTTTTAATTTCATCCTACGGCTGAGGTTCATTGTACTTATAAAGGGCCTCCTTCCCTTACATTGCAAGTTTTTACTTTACAAATAATTCGAAATCTTACCCATACTATACTTCATTACATTTTTTGATACAAGCATTTCAAATTCCAGCAAAGTTCATCAATTCCAATGAGCATATCTCCAAGCAGTCCCTTTATCATTATAGGTAAATCCTCATTACAATTTGTTGCTCCATCTCTTTCATTTATTGTATAGTAGTCCGACTTACCTCCAAGGTTGAGTTCTTGGTTCTAATGCTTTCAACTTGTTTCCGCTCCCATGGCCAACATGGAACTTAGTCTTTGACTTGTTAATTTCAATCTCTTCGACTCCGTAGTTTGGACAAGTGATTGCATGACTTCATTGACTCTATTTGATCTCGAACTTGCCCTTTGCCACTAATCAACATACATCGAACCATTGATAGCTTGGATCCCATCGGAGAGATTCCGATTGCATTTGGAATCCGAAAAGATGGTGGTTCATTCTCGGAGAAAGGCCCAATGGTAATTGTAGCGAAGTAGGTTATTATCTTATGATCTGTACAATTAGCGTTTTAGCAAAGCTTAACTTATAATAAGTTGGTCAACTATATTTTTTATCCACATGTATTTGGATCCAAAGATTAAAAGCACTCAAAAGCACTACCAAACAAGCACTTCATGACATTCTCATTTTCTTTANGGGATCCATAGCTTAAAAGTACTCAAAAATACTACCAAACAAGCACTTCATGGCATTCTCATTTTCTTTAAACTTATTGATGATTGGGGATCATTTCTAATTTTTTTGAGATTCCATTTCTGCTCATGAGTATTCTATTTTTGCAGGTTACATCGTATAAGAAGGTAATATGCTGTAATAATATCTCTCAAATTGTGTCTTTACAATGAAAAGAATAATCATATTTATATGGAATCCATAAAACCTAGTTAAAAATAGAAACGCAGAAAATATATTAAAAAGATACCATAAAACTTTTTTTATTAAGCTCCTTGCTTGCGGTCACATACATCAATTGATAACCTTCAGTTTTAGTTCGGCATGGAGGCATGCGACTGTACCCAGGTTTTTACTTTGCGGTTGCATAGTAGTCCGACTTACCTCCAAGGTTGAGTTCTTCATTCTAATGCTTCCAACTTGTTTCTGCTCTCATGCCCAACATGGAACTTAGTCTTTGACTTGTTAATTTCAACATACTGGAGTTCGTAGTTTGGACAAGTGATTGCTTGGCTTCATTGACTCTATTTGATCTCAAACTTGCCCTTAGTCTTTACTCAACATACATCGAACCATTGATAGCTTAGATCCCATCAGAAATATTCATATTGTATTTGTAGTCCGTAAATATGGGGGTTCACTCTCAGAAAAAGGCCCAATGAATTATGCAGCTAAGCAGATAAATCTTATGATTTCTACTACTAGCATTTTTAGCAAAGCTTAACTTAAAATAACATGGTCAAATATATTTTTTACCCACAATTAGTAGGATCCATAAATTAAAAGCACTCGAAAATACTAACAAACAAGCACTTCCTTGCATTAAACAAGCACTTCCTTGCATTCTCATTTTCTTTAAACTTATTGATGATTGGAGATCTTTCCTGATATTTTTCGAGGGTCCATTTCTGCACATGAGTATTCTATTTTTGCAGGTTACACCGTATAATAAGGCAATATGCCTTCTAATAATATCTTTTAACTTGTGTCTTTACAATGAAAATAATAATCCTATTTATATAGAATCCATAAAACATAGTTAAAATCGGAATTACGCATAAAAGATATTAAAAAGAGACCATAAAAGTTTTTTTACTAAGCTCATTGCATTTGGTGGCATAGATCAATTGACAACCTTTAGTTTTGGTTCGGTACGATGGCATGCTACCTAACCTACGATTTTGTTATGTGGTTCCATAGCAGTCCTACTTGCCTCCAAGATTGAGTTATTGATTCTCTAATCCTTCCAACTTGTTTACGGTCCCATGCCCAACATGGAACTTAGTCTTTGACTTGTAAATTTCAACCTCTTGGACTCCGTAGTTTGGAAAAGTGATTGCATGGCTACATTGACTCTATTTGATCTTGAACTTGCCCTTAGCCTCTATTCAAGATACATTGAACCATTGATTGGTCGGATTCCGTCAGAGAGATTCCNAACCTTCAGTTTTAGTTCGGCATGGAGGCATGCGACCGTACCCAGGTTTTTACTATGCAATTGCATAGTAGTCCGACTTGCCTCCAAGGTTGAGTTCTTGATTCTAATGCTTCCAACTTGTTTCTGCTCCCATGCCCATTATGGTACTTAGTCTTTGACTTGTTAATTTCAAGATCTTGGACTCCGTAATTTGGACAAGTGATTGCTTGGCTTCATTGATTATATTTGATCTTGGACTTACCCTTAGCCTCTACTCAACATACATCGAACCAATAATAGCTTGGATCCCATAAAAAAGATTCCCATTGCATTTGTAGTCCGTAAATATGGGGGTTCACTATTGGAGAAAGGCCTAATGCATGTAGCTAAGCAGATAAATCTTATGATCTCTACTACTAGCATTTTTAGCAAAGCTTAACTTAAAATAACTTGGTCAAATATATTTTTTATCCACATTTAGTAGGATCAATAAATTAAAAGCACTCGAAAATACCACGAACCAAGCACTTCATTACATTCTCATTTTCTTTAAATTTATTGATGATTGGGGATCTTTTCTGATATTTTTCGCGATTTCATTTCTGTTCATGAAGATTCTATTTTTGCAGGTTACACCGTTTAAGATGGCCTTGTAATAATATCTTTCAAATTGTTTCTTTACAATGAAAAAAATAATCCTATTTATATGGAATTCGTAAAATCTAGTTAAAAATGGAATTACACATAAAAGATATTAAAAAGATACCGTAAAACTTTTTTCTCACTAAGCTCCTTCCATTTGGTGGTATAGATCAATTGACAATCTTCAGTTTTGGTTCGGCATGGAGGCATGCGACCGTACCCTGATTTTTGCTATGCGGTTGCATAGTAGTCCGACTTACCTCCGATGTTTAGTTCTTCATTCTAGTGGTTCCAACTTTTTTCTTCTCCCATGCCCAACATGGAACTTAGTCTTTGACTTGTCAATTTCAACCTCTTGGACTCTGTAGTTTCGACAAGTGATTGCATGGCTTCATTGGATCTATTTGATCTCAAACTTGCCCTTAGCCTATACTCAACATACATCGAACCATTGATAGCTTAGATCCCATCAGAAAGATTCTCAATGCATTTGTCCGAAAAGATGGGGGTTCACTCTCGATGAAAGGCCTAATGGATTATGCGGCTAAGCAAGTTATTATCTTATGATCTCTACTACTAACATTTTTAGCAAAGCTTAACTTATAATAACTTGGTCAAATATATTTTTTATCCACATTTAGTAGGATCCATAGATTTAAAACACTAAAAAACACTACCAAACAAGCATTTCATTGAATTCTCATTTTCTTTAAATTTATTGATGATTGGGACCTTTTCTAATATTTTTTCGAGATTCCATTTCTGCTCATGAGTATTCTATTTTTGTATGTTACACCGTATAAGAAGGTCTTGTAATAATATCTCTCAAATTGTATCTTTACAATGAAAAGAACAAGCCTATTTATATGGAATCCATAAAACCCAGTTAAACACGGAATTACACATAAAATATATTAAAAAGGTACCATAAAGACATTGTCTCGCTAGGCTCCTTGCATNCCTAACATGGAACTTAGTATTTGACTTGTTAATTTCAACATCTTGGACTCCGTAGATTGGACAAGTGATTGGCTTCATTGACTCTATTTGATCTCGAACTTGTCCTTAGCCTCTACTCAACATACATCGAACCATTGATAGCTTAGATTCCATCAGAGAGACTCCCACTGCATTTGTAGTCCGTTAAGATGGGGGTTTACTCTCGGAGAAAGGCCCAATGGAATATGCAGCTAATCAGGTTATATGTTATGATCTCTACTACTAACATTTTTAGCAAAGCTTAACTTATAATAAGTTGGTCAAATATATTTTTTATCCACATTTAGTAGGATCCATAAATTAAAAGCACACGAAAATACTACCAATCAAGCACTTCATTACATTCTCATTTTCTTTAAATTTATTGATGATTGGGGATCTTTTCTGATATTTTTCGCGATTTCATTTCTGCTCATGAGGATTCTATTTTTGCAGGTTACACCGTATAAGATGGCCTTGTAATAACATCTTTCAAATTATTTATTTACAATGAAAAAAATAATCCTATTTATATGGAATTCGTAAAATCTAGTTAAAAATGGAATTACACATAAAGATATTAAAAAGATACCGTAAAACTTTTTTCTCACTAAACTCCTTGCATTTGGTGGTATAGATCAATTGACAATCTTCAGTTTTGGTTCGGCATGGAGGCATGCGACCGTACCCAAGTTTTTACTATGCGGTTGCATAGTAGTTCGACTTACCTCCAAGGTTTAGTTCTTGATTCTAATGGTTCCAACTTTATTCCACTCCCATGCCCAACATGGAACTTAGTGTTTCACTTGTCAATTTCCACCTCTTGCACTCCGTAGTTTGGACAAGTGATTGGCTTCATCGACTCTATTTGATCTCGAACTTGCCCTTGACTTTTACTCAACATACATCAAACCATTGATAGCTTGGATTCCATCAGAAAGATTCCCATGGCATTTGTAGTTCGTAAATACGGGGGTTTACTCCCGGAGAAAGGCCCAATGGATTATGCAGTTAAGCAGGTTATATCTTATGATCTCTACTACTAGCATTTTTAGCAAAGGTTAACTTATAATAAGTTGGTCAAATATATTTTTTATCCACATTTAGTAGGATCCATAGATTAAAAGCACTCGAAAACACTATCAAACAAGAACTTCATTACATTCACATTTTCTTTAAATTTATTGATGATTGGGGATCTTTTCTAATAATTTTCGAGATTTTATTTCTGCTCATGAGTATTCTATTTTTGCAGATTACACCGTATAAGAAGGCAATATGCCTTGTAATAATATCTCTCAAATTGTGTCTTTACAATGAAAGTAATAATCCTATGTATATGGAATCCGTAAAACCCAGTTAAAAATGGAATTACACATAAAAGATACCGTAAAACGTTTTTTCACGAAGCTCCTTGCATTTGGTGGCACAGATCAATTGACAATATTCAGTTTTGGTTCGGCATAGAGGCAAGCGATAGTACCCAGGTTTGTGCTATGCGGTTGCAAGTCAGATCCAATGTTGAGTTCTTGATTCTAATGCTTCCGACTTGTTTTCCTTCCCATTCCCAACATGGAACTTAGTCTTTGATTTGTTAATTTCAACCTCTTGGACTCCGTAGTTTGGATTAGTTAATAGCATGGCTTCATTGATTCTATTTGATCTCGCACTTGCCCTTAGCNATTTGATCTCGAACTTGCCCTTAACCTTTACTCAACATACATCAAACCATTGATAGCTTGGATTCCATCAGAGAGATTCTCATTGCATTTGTAGTCCGGAAAGATGGGGGTTCACTCTCGGAGAAAGACCTAATGGATTATGCAGCTAAACAGGTTATTATCTTATGATCTCTACTATCAACATTTTTAGCAAAGCTTAACTTATAATAAGTTCGTCAAATATATTTTTTATCCACATTTAACGGATCCATAGATTAAAAGCGCTCAAAAATACTACCAAACAAGGACTTCATTGCATTATCATTTTCTTTAAATATATTGATGACTAGGTATCTTTTCTGATATTTTTCGAGATTCCATTTCTGCTCAAGAGTATTCTATTTTTCCAGGTTACACCGTATAAGAAGGCCTTGTAATAATATCTCTCATATTGTGTCTTTACAATGAAAAGAACAAGTCGATTTATATGGAATCCGTAAAACCAAGTTAAAAATGGAATTACGCAGAAAAAATATTAAAAAGACACCATAAAACTTTCTTTACTAAGCTCCTTGCATGCGGTCGAATATAAAAATTGACAACCAGGTTTGTGCTATGCGGTTGCATAGTAGTCCAACTTGTCTCAAAAGTTGAGTTTTTGAATCTAATGCTTCCGACTTGTTTCCACTCCCATTCCCAACATGACCTCTTGGACTCCGTAGTTTGGACAAGTGACTGCATGGCTTCATTGACTCTATTTGATCTCGAACTTGTCCTTAGCTTCTACTCAACATACATCAAACCATTGATAGCTTGGATTCCATCAGAAAGATTCCCATTGCATTTGTAGTCTGGAAAGATGGGGGTTCACTCTCGGAGAAAGGCCAAATGGATTATGCGACTAAGCAAGTTATTATCTTATGATCTCTACTACTAGAATTTCAAGCAAAGCTTAACACATGATGACTTGGTCAAATATATTTTTTTATCCACATTTAGTAGGATCCATGTATTTAGAGCACTCAAAAACACTACCAAACAAGCATTTCATTGAATTCTCATTTTCTTTAAATTTATTGATGATTGGGTTCTTTTCTTATATTTTTCGAGATTCCATTTCTGCTCATGAGTATTCTATTTTTGCAGGTTACACCGTATAAGAAGGTCTTGTAATAATATCTCTCAAATTGTGTCTTCACAATGAAAAGAATAATTCTATTTATATGGAATCCGTAAAACCAAGTTAAAAATGGAATTACACAGAAAAGATATTAAAAAGACACCATAAAACTTTCTTTACTAAGTAACTTGCGTGCGGTCGAATATAACAATTGACAACCAGGTTTGTGCTATGCGGTTGCATAGTAGTCCGACTTGTCTCCAAAGTTGAGTTCTAGATTCTAATGCTTCCGACTTGTTTCCACTCCCATTCCCAACATGGAACTTAGTGTTTGACTTGTTAATTTCAACCTCTTGGACTCCGTAGTTTGGATTAGTTAATAGCATGGCTTCATTGATTCTATTTGATCTCGCACTTGCCCTTAGC
>CAIGRB010075293.1:0-10275 GCA_903798255.1 Fraxinus quadrangulata
TCACTATTCAAATTCTCTCAACAGATTGGGCATATACATTGTTTGAGAATATTTATGTCCGGTGATTCTATTTTATGATAAAACTTCGATCTCATTTTATATCGGAAAAACATTGTCAACAAAGTTCTTGCTCGTTTGATACGATAACCAACTGTTGATATCCCGACTTGCCGTGTTATCATTCCTTTTGCCACCATCCTTGATCAAATGCCGTTTCGGACTGAGACACGTGTTGCAAGTCCCGTATCGACACCTGTTGAGTTCATCTTTTGAGGTCAACAATATGCTTGAACCTGATAATTTGATCGAGAGAAAAAGGTTATTTTAACTACTTATAAGTATCTGACCATTGAGCCAGTATATGTGTTCATAAGCTTGTCGTGAGCATACACGTGCAGTCCTAGACAAATTGAGCCTATGTATGTATGTATGTATGTATGTTGGGGTGTGCGTGCATTCACCGCAATTCTCAAAGTAATTAAACTCGTGTTAGTACATAACGTGTCTGCGAAACTAAACTGATTTAGGTATATAATCTTAGCATTCAACAACCATGCAACACATCACGCATGAAACTAATGAAGCTCAGTCAGATTCTCTTGCCTAATTGCAGTCTTCATCTCCTTCCAGGAGCGAAACCGAGCCATTTTTTGTAGTGCAAATTGAATGACATAAACCCATATTTTGTTACAAATGGTATTGCTTATTATTATTATAATATGAATTAGGTTTATAAATTCAGCAGTCAACAACCAATCACACTATAATATTGCAACCATGCAACATGTACAATCTTGTGTACATCTTCCCTTACCTCCCACCCCACCCACCAACCGAGGGTAGGGATAATCGTCCAGGTTTTTATTGTGAAAGAAAAAAGCAGCCCCAAAGCAGGCAACTGTTTGTCGTTGTCGGGGAATGTATACAAGAATGTACATCTAGCATGATTGATAATATTGTGAAAGTTTTCTTCGTATTTTGCCCTTCTTTTCAAAAGAGTAGAGGAATGATTGTTCCTCCCACCTTTTCAGATAAGATAAACCATTAGCCAACCTCCATATTAATGACCATTTACTATTCACTTGAATATGAGTAAACATATTGTTGGGAGCAACAATGCATATGTTGAGCTCAAATATTATGTTAATCGAATAATAGTTATCGAATATCAGAAAAGATTTAGCTCTCTCGTTGGAAGTCAATTGATTTTGGAATGAGATGGTTAAATTCCGTAACAAAAGTTCCTTTTCCATCGCATGAGAGAGTGCGTGCAATGCGAGTGCTCTCTGTGTGTGAACCATGCTTGCACGAACCTAATACTAACTAATTTGGTGAATGTACTTCTAGGCATATATCTCACATACAAAACTAGAGTGGTAGAGGTTAATAGTCTTTAGAATTATACTACTTGAAGAGCAAATAGCATTATCAAAATCGATACAATTGTCAATAAATTTGGTCTTGTTACACTTTGTAGGATTCAGCTCCAGCCGTCAAGAAGCCTTGAGATGTTTTATGGAAGAGGATTCAATGGTGCAACTCTTTTTTGTTGCACTTGTATTGCTCAAATTCAAAACATTGCCGGATCAAAACAATATCACATATTCTTTCAATAAAATAATTTTTTACGTGAATCTTTTTTCTTACTTTATAATTACACGTTCTTTTAAAAATAATTCACTATTTACAAAATTTATTTTCAAAAAATCTACATTAAACACGCCCTATATAAATTCAACGATCAACAGCTGACGACGCTATAAATTATTATTGATTCTGATATTATATTATTGTGATTGTATATTGTGAAATAGTTCACAATTCTATGTCCAATGCTCGACATTTGCATATTGAATCAACGAAATTTGAAATGTTAAAAATCATTCCATGTATCAAACTGCACGAAAGATTATATTGCTTGTTCAAAATTTTCTTCTTTGAATTATTTAACGGGGAAAAAATGTAAATAAAGTTTATTTCAGATGGATAAATTGGTATTGCTAATTTCCAAGATATATTTGTGCTTTAACATCTATTTTGAGTTCGATTTTTCACGTCATTCTTATTCTCAAACTTCGTATTAGTTAACATGTTTTATATTTGATAATAGTTTTATATCCAAAAGTCCATTGAAATGACGTAAAATAACTTATTTTTTTAATCATTTTTTTAAAAAATGAATAAATAAAAAGTGCGAAAAAAAATATTTTTTTTCCTCATTTCAAACTATGAAAATAAAATATTTTGATATAAGTCATCATCAAGGATGAAATGTACTAATTAATAGAAGATTGAATATAAGAATTCGGTTAAAAAAAGTTAAGGAAATAATTGCTACAATGAGCAAAGACTGATTTGGCTAAGGCATGTTTGGGGAAGGTTAGGGAGTGATGATGTGGCATTTGTTTTCTGAATTATATAGATTTAATTGGCCACGTGTGTATTTCTTTATCTTGATAACGAAAGTTGCACGGTGAGTAATGGAATGCAATGACATAAAGTTCAGTGAGTAATTGAGTGCAAATGTAAGTACAATAAGTAAAACGTGATCTTATCCAAAGTTTGATGTGTGTTCAAACAATTAACTCACGGGTAGGGATATTTTTTTACTGTTAATTTTTTAATCCTTTTTTTCTCTTTTTCCTATTTACCTTTTTATTGAAATTAAGTGTTAGCTTAATTTACCATTCAAGAAGTGAGGCATGGTTCAAGTCATATGAACTTCACATTAGGGACGATTCTTGCTAAAAATTTAGACTAGAGACCAACTTCTAGTACGTATTTACATGAGTAAATGGCTTCAATGCTGCAATTCTAATTAATCACTACAAGTTAAATGGGAAAATTAAGCAAACTTCAATAATCCTTCCACGGCTAACTGCATACACTCTTCAAAAACAGTCTGCTGTTTGCAATTAATTTTGTCAATTGGAGGGAACGTGGTAGTATTTTCCTTTACACGTGCACCTGTAGACGACGGGACACGACTCGGTCGAGCACTTGAAGCTCACCATCACCCTCTTGCAAGGGACACACGGACCGCATGCATGCGAACAATCTGGCAAGCTTGACCCTGTTGGGTACAGTTCCATTCCTAGTCCGTCTCCCTTCGCTTCCTGCCCAGTTATGTAACTATTTTTTGTAAAAAATGAAGGCAATAATCGACACATATATTGAAAGGGATAAGAGAATTGTGGAAGAAAACCGATAAGATTTAATTTGTTTCTTTCTTAATTGTGTCCTATTGGGGAGGAATGATTTATTAAGCAACAATGCATGACACGCTAATCATTGATAAATAAATTTATGATCAGTCTCAATATTTGAATTAAATTCATTATCTACCAATCAAGTGATATGTTGAAATGATTTGTCATGCTATCGGTGTTTAGCATAACATTTCTCTAGTTTTGTGACGCTCAATATAGAAAAGTGTATACAGTATAACGAACAAGACTATTTCTTCTGTTATTTAATAGAGTCGGGTATTATATAATTCTCGCTATCTACCATGTTATAAATGTACCATTAATTTTATTAATTTGGGAAACATACCCGAGTGGACATATGACTATGGTCACCCTTGAGAGGACCTTTGCTTTGGTGGGCAACTGAAACATGTTTACAGGGAACATCTAAAAGTTAGTATGAACAAACAAATATATAACAAACTTTATGAAAATTTGTCTTAAAAAGTCTTTTTAACGATCGTCTTTCGACTAACAATCATAGAAATGACTCTTACGACGAAAATTTCCGTCTCTAAAAGTAAAACTTCTGCTGGTATAAAAGGAATAAACGAAACGATAAATTTGCACTTACAATGATAAGGCCGAAGAGTGTGTACAGTGGCAAGTATCATCAAGAAAACTGCAATAGACAGTGTTTTCTTCATTTGTTTCATTTCTTACAAAAAAAGACAGTCTATTTTGAATAACAAGACAATATTACATTACAAAGGGAAGTCAAAAAATGGGACAAGATTTATAACAAATGGGGTGGGGTGGGGTGGGGTGGGCCTATTAAATATTAATGTCCCTTCACATGATGCACGGCCATCTTTTGAAGGAGTTTCACACGTTTTAGTGAGTTACCCAAAATAAAAAACCTAGAATAATAAGTACATTTGTTAGACAAGCAAGTACAACCATTAAATAAACAAAGTTGAATATCATTATGAACGTCACGACATATACCTAGATAGATAGAAAACTAATAAAAATACTGTACTATAGAATATCAATTATATATATATACACTAAGTGAGTGCGTATACACGGCATGACTAGAATGGACTCGACGGATAAATGTGGTAAAATGTGAAATGGCATAGTTAGAGTCCAAAAATCGAAAAAATTTAATTGGTTGGTTTACTCCAAAATATTAATTTTACTTATTTTTTTTATCACTAGATCGATCCTTGACTATTACTTTTTTTCGAGCAATAATTTAACATGTTATACATGTATATGTATGGCAGTGAAGCATATTTAATGGAAGGAGTTATTGTAAGGAGGAGTAGGGTTGTCGTAAACGTGAAGATGAGAGTTGGGATTAAATGAACTTTCTTTTCTTTACTTCTTGCCTTTGTGGATAGCGATGTGTCCTCCCATGTCTCAAATTTTACACACTTTATTGAGTTTGAGAAGAATGCCCAACTTTGTATTTTCTTTTTTTTTATTTAACCATCCTAATTGTCCAGTTGGATGGACACAACTGCCATGCCAGCTTCCTTGCAACTTAAAATAATTTACCTGAATAGACACAATAAATTTAACGTTGATTTTAAGATGGAGATTAATGTAGTGACGTGTAATAAAATAAAATTTAAAGTTCAGTGACCAAAATGAAATAAAGCTAAAACTTGTATGATTAATTCGGAACAAATTAAAGTTCAGCGATCAAATCAAAACCAGAATAAAATAAGTTTTGAGTTACCAATTAGATCTTCACTTGCTGTGGTTTTTTAAGATGGGCCTTAGTCCAATCAGTCCTTTAACATTTGGTCAAGGTAAACAGCCCAATTTAAATTGAGCCCCTTCTTTTCAATTGGTTGTTCGAAGCCACATCGCGACGTCGTACACGTTACACCCTTGATAAGTTGTACTTCAATTGAATCGCAATGCAATAATGTTGCTAGTACATGGTTAACTGACAGGGGCTTTGACAAGTGTTGTGGGTTTTATTTTTTTTAAACTGTCCAATACTCCCTTGTAAAAAAAATTCATATTACTCACCCGATTCATGTAGCAGGTTTTTCAATGGAAGTGTGCCGACTGCTGAGTTGTACTTTTATTGAATTTCAATGGTAGTGTGCTGGCTGCTGGGAAAGACTTGAGTGAAGAAGTCAAATGAAAAAAGAAAAGACTAAGCCCCGTTCGACTACTACTATTTCAAAGCTCTTTAATTCTCACACTCATTTTCAACAACACATTTATATAATAAAATATTTTGTACGTAATTCTAAAAAAAAAAAATCTACACTTCAATCACATTTTCCAAAAAAAAATCTCCATTCAAAACTTCATTTTCTCAAAGTAATGGCCATTGTCTAAGCTGGAGGAAATAAGTCATGACCAGCCCATCGTGTTCAATTGGTTGGGTTGACTGGTGTCTTGTGTTCTCCTCAACATATCATAGAAGTCCTTGTTAAATCTGATGGACAAGCACTACATAACATGGTTACTGAAAATAAACAAGAATTATAGTGGATTAAGGATGTTCGATTCAAGTAAGCAATACACCTAAGATGTAGATTAATAAACTTATGCAACCGGGATACTTGAGGGGAATTGAGGGTTAACGACCCACATAATCAATGTCATTCATGTAGGAATGCTGATTGGAGTTCGTCCAATTCCCAAGGTGGACGAGCATGTCTCGTACTACAGAGCATGATGTCTATCATGCCTTAAAATAACAAATACAGTTCATTTATTCACAATATACACTCGAAAAGAGATAGGGGCAACTACCTAGCGTTATCGTTTCGGTTGTACACCACGATATCCCTATGGACAAGATGACAAGTGAATCATTGCTTTTTGGGCGTAGGCAGCCCCTCTACCATCTATCCCGTTACATTCCATCATCAAGGTATTGTACGTTATCCTTCAACTCGTTGTAAACAACTCTTCATGTCAATAAGGATATTCAAGAAGCTGGGACCACGTGGGACTGGAGACTAGATGAAGTTCGTAGGTGTCCCAGGCGTTTTATTTCTTCATTAATCATTGGGTTAAAAAAGTACACTCGGGGCACGGTCAAGGAAGATTTTTTCCTTGTCGGTGGAGGTTTAGTCCGGGGCATTGTTGGACTTGACCATGTCGACTAGGACAATCACATAGCTACTGGAGGCCGTATCCGCCATTCAGGCTCCGGACGTGCAGCCTCCACAGTTTCAGCCATGTCAGCTAGGGCAGTCGCATAGATGCCGGAGGCGGCAGACGGCTCCAGAAGTGCTGCCTCCATGGTTGCCCACTAGGGCAGTCACATAGCTGCCGGAGGCGGCTCCATGGTTGCAGCCATGGACGAGCTTTTTGATGGTTAGTTTTGGGAGCTTGAATCCTGTCAAACCGTGATTTTAATAGCGTGTTCCTAATAGAGTTGGGCAAAGGGTGGTGACAGATTGGAAACTTATCCGAGTTTGTTGGATGGTGTGCCATTGTTGACGCCCGAGGAGGAAGCGACAGAGGGAGGGATGAAATGTCTACTCTGCATTGCTGAACTATATTATACAAAGTTGTAATACGAGCAAACATATTCCTATATTCCAATTTCACAAAACAGGGACAAACAAACATAGAAAACAACAAAACAACTATTTTATTATCGAACACGTGGAACCATTTCTAAATAGTGTGTGATATTTAAGTGAATTTTCTATCAATGCCTCGACCAGTGGGAAAATATGAAATAGGAGAAAACGGGGACAAAGTAACGCCAAATGGGAACTCAACCTTACTGATCCTGGGTTGATCTGGAATTTTCGGTAAATGACTGAGCATGAGAACTAAGATTTGAGCTTTGCCTAGTGAACAGGTTTGGGTACGAGAGAAATGTCTCATCATCCATTGAAGGTAATCTCTGAGGTTGGTGAGCAGTACCAGGGCTGACGACATGATTGTTGGGCGTGGAGGTATTCACTTCCCCTTTGGCGTCGCTACCTGAAGTAAGGTTTGCCGCCTGATGTATGCTAGGAGAACCCAAAACACTGTCAGAACCAAATGAACTTTGATTATCCAAAACGGGATTTTCTACGTTGTCCAACTTGGCATTGTTACCATGAAAAGGGTTTTCAACTCTACCATCTGAAACCTCATTATTGTTTTTATTGACGAGTTCACTGATTCTAAGCTGGGCAAGGCTAGCCGCAGAGTGGGCAGCAGCTGCTGCACGCTCAGCACTATCAGCAGCCGCCTGTGCAGCAGCCAGTACATCCTGTAAATCCACATTGTTCTCACTTTTGATCCCCATGACATGGGGAGGTACATTGCCTTGTCTCACAGGAACCGATGCAGAAGACTGTGATGGAGGAGACATGAATGGCACAAACTGTTTGTCTTCCACTGGACCCAACAAAATAGTGGGGGAGTCAAGTTCCCCGCTAAGTGATTTCTCCAGCAAGACTTCTTCTGACAGATTTATTTTATCTCCATAAGGTTCTGAATCTTCTTCGTAACTTTCAGATAGGGCAGAGGCAGGAAAAGGAAGCATTTCTGGTACTGAGACAGTGCTTTTACTCGATTGTAATGGCTGCTTAGGAACTTGGGGAAAATCTAATATTTCAAAATCAGTATCGGAGTCTGACTGTTTTTCCGTGTCTTGTTTAGAAGCAGAATATAGTGATTCATCGAGTTTCTCTTTGTGAAGGGGCACCTTGGAACCACTGACAAATTGTGTCGACCCGCTCTTTAAAGGTAAGGAACACACATCAGGCAAGAAGATATAAAGAGAGTCAAAGGTAAAGTAATAGCTAATCAGTACCAGTAAGTCTTCATGTGGCTTCAGCAATTCAGTTTCAGATGCACTTGGATCCCAGTCTAGCTCGTGCTCCTCAGCAATTTCCTTAAGCAGCTTCAGTTTAACATTAGGAGCAGGAGCTCGAACAGATAACAACTCCACCAACTGCAAGTGTATAAAATGTCACAAGAAATAAGAAAAGAAACGAAGTTAAAAAGTTTAAACTTCCGAATAAAAATGCCATAAGATGACAACTTATGCAACCTGGCGATTTACACCACATTCCGGCATAAGCTCAGTTGCAGATGAAACAAATTCTTTTCCGTATTTGCCAGCAAACAGCATTTGAACCTGCAGTAACTCTGGGAGATCGGCGCACCTCGGTGCAGCAAAGCATACACTGGAAATTGCTTCTTTCAAGTCTAGTGGACACTCCCTAAACATGTAAAGATTAGTTCATAGAACAGGTTGCTGGATTTCAGATTACCTCAGTGGCAGAGTTAGTAACGTGAATAAATAGTGAAAGTAATGACACGACCTCCATAAAAAAAAAAATTTCATACGGCCCCATCTTTCAGCAACCTGAGTCAACATTATAAGTACAACATATTCCCTATCCCGCCGCACACATACACGACACCCAGAAGAGCAGGGAAGTGGGGGGAGGCAGATAAAGAAAACAAAAAGACAAAAAAGCTTAAGGTAGTAGTAGAAAGCTTCATAACCAGTTTTATTGGGTATTAGTCTACCCCAGACAAGCTGAACACAGTTTAGCTACTCTAATTTTACAATCTATCTGGTTTTTCAGCCAACCAAGTTTTCCAACAAACATGGGAAACTGGGAAAGTAAACACAATTTTTTTTTAAAAACACCTTTAATTTTTCTCTGATAAAGTTCAGTACCATCAGGAAATACTTAATATTTCTGTAACTCTTAATAGAGTGTGGAGGTTAATATCCTTCTCACATACCAAACAACAATTCCTGAAAAGTAACCACTCATTTGATGAAAGGAGGACAGGTTAAATTTAATGTTCTGTTATATGAAATTAAAGCCTAGATTACAGGTTGTATTATTACTTGTGTACCTAAAAATAAGTTTGCGCTGTCTTGTAGTAGGATCAAGACAGACTATGGGACATGTATAAATCAGGTCAACTTAAATTACTTTTCTATAGACAGGCCAACTAGAATTGATTTAGAACCAATGTTGTCTACTAACTTTCCCAACCTAGCTAAGATATTTCAAGTCAGAAATAATATAGCTCAGAACTTTGTCAGTGCATTTATTGAAGAAAGTTTACTTCAGAAGAGAGGTATCCAGAGGAAAGGAATAGTTTGTTGAAAACAGTAATTGGGAAGTTTCAAGGAAAAGTCCATGTGCAAAAGGCTCGACTATCTTGAATCCAATTCAAAATGGTATTGTAAATACGGGGATACAAGTGGCAAAGCATCAAGGAAGCACGCATACAGGGTACATTTTTGATGTGGTATAATTATATTCAGCAATAGATCATATCCCTCGGTATTCAACATTAAATTTTCATTTCAAACATAAAAATAAACTTTTTTTCTCTCACTAAAATGAAATTCACTATTGTGGACTCAACTACAAAGATCGTCCCAATAGGGACAATCATTCTTTCAAACAAGTCTACACTAGCCACTTGATGGTAACACAGCATAGAAAACCTCTAGAACATCCACACCGTACAAACAATTTAGTGCATATAACTAGAACAGAGGATAATTATGCAAAAAAAAATGGACGAAGGGCACATCAAAAGCTCAAACGTCCCTCGATGAGGAAACAAATTTGCTACTATGAAACCTTCGCGACTATTACCCTCAAAAAACAGATTGCAAATCTGGGAAAGAAACCATAACCACACCACCTGGGAACATGACAGACCATGGCAAGTTTGAAAAGGGAAATAAAACAATTGCGTCCACAATAGATCATGTTAAGAACTATCAAAATTATAGAAGGGATGACAATCAAGTCTGAACCCAAACCCCCCTTTTCTTATAATGAAGTCACTCATAGGTACTTTTTTAGTCATGCTGAACCTCTGGGTAGACACCGTAATACAGTGTCAAACTTAATTTTTCAACAAATGGGCACATCCCACCAAAAAAACCAGAGAAAAGGAAAAGAAGAGCATAGATTTCCGGAATAATCTCAAAAATCAACAGGGGAAGAAAAATACAGCAGTGGTAAAAGAAATGAGTGATTGAGAAGAACCTTTAGATTTACGCCTGGGGAAAGAAAATGATTATCTATTTGATGAGTGTGAATCTCACGAGTGAGAA